>SSNP01000026.1:4841377-4865110 GCA_006937955.1 Pachypanchax playfairii
TATTGGTTTTAAATAACTTGATAGCTTCCCAGCTGTGGCACAAGCTTGTATGTCTTGAACCACCGAGTGGCCTAATGGCAAGAATACAAGCAGAAATTATTAATTTCTTCTGGGATAAGTATCACTGGGTCCCACAGGCTGTCCTGTTTTTATCCCGAGAGGAGGGGGGACAGGGCCTGGTCCACCTGGCTAGTAGAGCAGCTGTTTTCAGATTGCAGTTTGTACAACGGTTTTTATATGGTCCCTCAGATTTAGTATGGAGAAGTGTGGCAGGTTGTGTGTTGAGGCGTCTGGGTGGTTTCGATATAGACTATGCATGGTTTTTAACTGCTTTTAAATCACCGTTTTTACACACTTTACCGGGGTTTTATCAGGGCCTTTTTAAAGTATGTGCTCTTTTTAAATGGTCTCAGGATGAGCACAGGTCCACACATTGGCTCCTTGAAGAGCCTCTGATTGATGGAGCAAGGCTTGATATATGTAACGACTCTCTGCCTGGGTTAGCGAGAGCACTGTACAGCTCCAAACTGGTGAATCTCAAAAGACTGATTCAAGTAGCAGGAGTCACTTTGTCGGACGCTGTCGCTCTGGCCTCAGCACTTGGGGTCAGTTCTGTCCGACTGACTCAGAGAATGCTGGAACTGTGGAAAGGACGACTGTTGGATAAGGAGTTTGAGTCCCTGGAAAAAAAGAGTGGACATGAACTGACAGCTTTTTCAACTATTGAACCCCCGGACTTGTTGTTGAACATTCCTTTTACGAACTCGGATGGTCCTCTACTACAATCGATGTGTGGAGGAAAGATGTCCCTTCTTAATGCTGGGAAACAAGAACTGTATATAAACTGTGTAAAGACTATTAACAAAGAGAAACTCAAAGGACTCTCATCCTCAGTGTGGTCGAAGAGATTTGGCATAAATAATCCAATATGGTCGACATTGTATGTTTCCCCACTGAAAAAAAGGACTGGGGATCTGCAGTGGAGAATCTTACATGGAGCAATTGCAACAAATGCATTTTTGTCCAAGTTAAATGTTAATGTGTCTGATGCTTGCCCTTTTTGTGGTTTATTTGAGAATGTTTTTCATATTTTTACTGGTTGTAAAAGACTTTACCCTCTTTTTAAAACTTTTAAGCATATTTTTCGTGTTTTTGGTACAATTTTTTCTTTCACAGGTTTTATTGGTGGAATGAAAACGAATAAGAAAAACAAAATCAGGAACAGAGTGTTACACTTTCTAATAGGTGAAGCAAAATTGGCAATTTATCTTTCTCGGAGAGATAAATTGCAGAATGAACAAGCGTATGATGTGGTGAAAGTATGGAAAATAAATGTTAGAGCAAGGCTGAAAATTGAATTTGCATACTCTTCTATATGTCAGGACGTGGAAGGTTTTATGAAGACATGGTCTGAGAAGGGTGTTCTCTGTCAGGTTGTTGATGGTAAATTGGAGTTTGGACATGTGTTGTTGTAACGTGTTGTTAAATAGTACACCTGTGTGAATAAATGGAGTTTTAAAATCTCTCTCTCTCTCTCTCTCTCTCCCTCTCTCTCTCTCTCTCTCTCTCTCTCACTGTGTGTGTGTGTTTGTGTGTGGGTGTGAGTGCTCCAAAACCAGCCCAACGGTTGCGAAAGAGCTTTTTGCACTGATTCATCTAAGTAACACAGACATACATACACACACACACACTCAGACACAGGGGCAGTGTGTTGACTCAAGAGTTAATGAATGGATGATGTGTGGGGGGGGCTGGCGGGTTGTGGAGCAGCACCGTGGAAACAACCCCTCTTTCCCAGGAAAGCAGCATATAACTTGAGATAAAGACAAAGAAAGGGAAAGAAAATGAGAGTCTAACAGGCAGAATTAAAATTGAGATTGTGTGTGCGGAGAGCCCTGAGGGATTTTGGATGGGGCGAATGCTTGAAGCAGAAACATTGGGAGCACTATTAAAGCAAATAGCATGTACTTGTCAAGTACCCAAAAGGAAAGAAAGCGGGAGAGAAGCAGCTGTTGGAGGAGGAGAGTGAAACAAAGAAGGAGCGGGGGGCTGTCCTTACTTGCTCTTCAATGCTAGAACTGTACGTGCAAGGAGGCAGTGGGAGAACAGGAGCTGGAGCGGGAACAAGAAAGGAAAAGAGCAGTATGTTTGGCATGTAAAAGGATATATACATCTGAAATTCTGGGAGTGTTTGAGCACAGATTCTTTTTTGTTGTTGTTTCTGTGCTGCACACTCTTGGTTGAGGGACCATGCTGCAGGGGTGGACTGTTTCCTGGCTCCGTGCTCTCCTGCTCGGGGTGATGGGGTTCCTGGTGTCTGGCTCTGACTTTCAGCATCACAGATATGAGGACATGGTGCGAGCCCTTTTTGCAGTACAGAACGAATGCCCGTACATCACCCGCATCTACAGCATTGGGCGCAGTGTGGAGGGAAGACACCTCTATGTGCTGGAGTTCAGTGATAACCCCGGCATCCACGAAGCATGTGAGTACCACCTGATTCCTAATCTGTGTCAATGAGAGGTGTTAAAAATACATTTGCATCAAAGCTGGGGATGAGTGGAAATTTAGTATTGTGGAATATCAAAAGGATTTCCAGAGCACAGTCTGTTCATTTGTTTTGTGGTGTTAGGAGTAAGCTGGCAGGAGACTGAGCAGTCTGTGGGGGTTTCTGGTTTTTATCCCAAAGAGATGAAATACATGCTTTCAGAATTTGGCTTTATGAAGCCAACAATGAAGATTGAAGAGGAAAAAGGGGAGTGATTCCAAAGCTGACATTTTTCTTAAACATTGGTAATCTGTGGAGAGCCTCAAGTGAAAAAGAAAAAGCAGAAGTGAAAGAATTGTGAAAACATCTGTGTTTCATCTTAATTTTGCTGTCTAACCACTGAAAAAACATAAGTTGTAATTCAAAGCTGAGCAGATGACTGATAGGTTCACTTTGAGTCAACAGCTCTTTAACCCTCAAGCACTGCTTGTCAACCCCCCAACCACTAAATCAGGTTACCATGTGTTTATTTTGTGTATTGGTTGCAAATAATAAACCATCACCTCACCATGCCTGGTGTTTGTGTAAGTAATTGGCCAGATCGTATGTAATTTTAATATTTTTTTCCAGTCTTGGATCTGCAATAGAAACAGATTGAAAAATAGCCTGACAACTGCTAAGAATGCATTTTTGGCTGAGGCTGAGCTTGCATTTTTTTCTGTGTTAGCACACGTAGGGGCTTCCTTAAGTAGAATACAAGGATGTGTGCTTGTCTTGTTGCAAGGTGACGATAGAGAAAAACAGGAACTGAACATTTAATGGAGGGGAGAGACCCGAGGTCTTGTTCAGGTCAACTTTTTTTTGCACTCTTTTGAAAGATCACGTCTTTGCTGATTCTGTGTGTGTGTTAGATCTCCATGTTAAAGCCAGCACTTTTTTCTGAACCTCTGCCATTTGGATGCTTAAAACAGTAGAGAAGGAGACAATTAATTTGAATGTACCGGTAGATATATGCCCTATTTACACCCCTCCTATTCTGCTAAAATCACAAAAAAACTATCCTCTTTTTTGAGCGACAAAACTACAAATTATATTGAAAATTATTTTACAGCACAAAATCACTCAGCTGTGTCCTCTGGTTCCAATAACTGGGGGTCCTGGTTCCTTCAGCCATGATTAATGAATGGACCCATGGGAAGGGGGTGGGGGTCTAACCAGGAGGCAAAAAGAAGTTTAGATTGATTGCTATCAGATAGCAACAAGAATGCAAGATGACCTTATTCAAAATAATACAATCAGTTGTAATTATTTCTACGCCTCTTTTGTCAGAACCTTGAAAGTGTCTTTATCAAGAAGTCATGGGCAACATGTTTACAGTTAAATACTCTCTTGGTTTGCTGCTCTTGCCTAATGATGTCCCACTACTAGCAACTCCACTGAAGCCACATGAACATTTTCTTTCATTTTAACCTGTCAAAGCTTAAGAATCTGTGGAAAATATGTAAAAAATGAATTATTTAAAATGTCATGCTGCTTAACTTCCTGCCTCTTCCATCTTTTCCACTTCTTCCCTCAGTGGAGCCTGAGTTCAAGTATGTAGGCAACATGCATGGCAACGAGGTGCTCGGTCGTGAGCTGCTCATTAAGTTCTCCCAGTTTCTATGTGAGGAGTACCGGGCAAGAACCCACCGAATCATGAAACTAATTCATGACACACGCATCCACATCCTGCCCTCCATGAACCCTGATGGCTATGAAGTGGCAGCCAGACAGGTAATGTAAACTCTGATGTATGTGTGAGAGTTTTGTACTTCCACGCCAAAATAAAAAAAAGAGAAGAAAAATCTCCCTCAGAAAATTTGGTTATTTTTCTTTAGCAATCAGTGGAAAAAAGCCACAATTTTCCTTGTTATTACCAGCAGAGCAAACATAAGCATCAAATCATCACCCTGAGTACAACTAATTACCCATAAATCAAAGCAGTGTAATATATATTTGTCTTACTACAATACTATATGATGATAACTGTTTTGATTTCAAATTAAAGTGTTTGAGACAGAACAATAACCTGCACAAGAGATAATTTTCTTATCTCATTGTTTGTTTGTCAGTAATCATTTTATGTGACAAACTTCCTCTTACGTAAAGGAAATTTTGAACTGTCAAATTACAGATCACATGCAATTTAACCTAACGCAAACACACAATATCTTTGAGACTGATTATACTTCAGAAAGCCAGCAGTCTCACAATAAAGGACAGTTCCCGTCTTTCCTTTTCAGAGTGCTGTCTGCACTGTAATTTGGTGCTAAACAGATGTTTAGATGCTGCAGCATCTGAGCAACAATCGCAAGGTTGTTTTGTTTTCAGGAAACTTGGAAGGTATAGAGTTGGTTCTGTGTTATAATTTTTCTTTTGAGACAAAACAAAAGAAAAAGCCATTTTCACAATGGGATTTCTCCATAAAGATCATTTACTGTTTTAGATGGCGTGCACACTTTTTGGTGAAAAGGTAATATCAAGAAATATAAGCCAAAACAGAGCATTTCAAGTCTAACTACACTATAGTTAGGCACAAAGTACCAGTGAAATCATGAAGTGCAAAGTGTTGCCTCTGTCTCCACTGGGAAACACGAGACGCCTGGAGCAGCAGAAGCGTAGACAGCATGCTAGCTGTTATGGATGCTAATGAGTTGCACAAGAGTGTTGCCAGTCTTCTCTCACTGTAAATGGAGCCTCTTTCGGTAGGTTTATTACCCAGATGTGTAGTGTGGGAAGTTCTGACTTTCTAATAAACTCATATTTGAAGTCACTTCAGTAACGTTTCTGATGAAAAAAGCCTGAGTGGCAGGTTTTAGGTGACTGCATGTTAATTGTGTTGTAATTTCTAATTTATACATAATCATGGTTCATTTTATGTTTTGAACAGTTATTGTGCTTGTAAAAATGCCTGAAAATTTTCAAAGACCAAAGTTAAGAGCATTTTCTTGGAAAGATAGCCTTAGAATTTATTATGGCTGCCGTGGGTATAAAACTTGGAGATAGCAGCAATAACTTGTTCGCACTTCTGACAGTGTGTATTTCTTTACATCAGTCACACTGTGCTGTCAAGTCTTTTTTGGTAAACATGTTGTGATGGTATTTGAGTGTGTAAAATGCAGAGTGCTTGTAGAGCACATGAAATATTTTATGTGCCTATCCCAGATGTTAAAAGCTGTAAAATAGCATGATATGGGACCTTTAAAAGAAGCTGTTCTGCTGCCTGTTACTTGCCAGTTTGTGGAGCTTCACAGTCTCACTGACCAGCATTTCACCTGTATCCTGAACCCTGTAGAAACCCTGAAAATCAGATTACCTGTGTACTTACCTGGAATTTTCCTGACCTCATCCTCTGTCTGCTGACCTTTGGATTTGTTTGTTTCCTGTGGAAACCAAATCGTGACTAAGTCCCACATGCTCTGTGTCGCACACGCAGACGGGGGAGTGGGTCCCGCCGGCCTTTGACCTCGAATCTTTGCACTCGTCCTCTATCGGGACACGTCCCCGACACTTGTACTCAGTTTTCGGACACCCGGGCCAAACCGAGTGGAAACGGGAGCGAAAAAGACACTGGATTTCACTGCAAAGGCCCAGATCTTTGGCCTCCGTACTGTGTGCGCGAACTTTGTTTCACCTCAATCAAGTGGATGGCCGATTGGTAGGTCATCGGCTTCAAAGGGAAAGTGGCAGGCAAAAACACACTGGATTTAAAGTCCCAGGACTCAGGGGCTACGATAACAGTAGCCCTTATGGAAAGCGTAGTGCGTCATGCCCTCTTTTGACCCTTAAGTTTGGGAGTTTTGGAAAAGACGATGCACGCCCTGGATTGACACGCATTACCGATGTACACCCTGCATTTTCAGCCTTCTAGCTCAAAGCGTTTTCAAATGGGACCAAAAAAGACACTCGATTTGGCTGGTGAGGCCTAGTGTCTTTTAAGAGTGCGTCACATCCTCTTTTGACTTCTTAAATTTGGGAGTTTTGGAAAAACACTGCACGTCCTGGATCGGCACACCTCCCCGATACCCAGACCTGAATTTCAGCCTTCTGGGTCGAGGCAAATTTAAATAGGAGGGAAAAGGGGATGAAACAGACACTTGAACGCACCACAGGGCCTAAAAATAAGTGGCTATTATGCCACCACGCCTCGACCTTTCACCCCAGGGTCACCAAATTTGGTACGCACAATGTGTGGATGGCCCCCAACAAGAATCCAGTGTCAGATTTGACCCACTACCCCCAGGGGAGTTAATTGCCTACTCACAAAACTGGCCTTCAGAATGGGGTGAGAGTCCATGGGCCTGACACTGTCGTGTTCTCAATCAAATCAAATAAAAAATACTTTATTAAACCCCGAAGGGAAATTAAGTGTTGTTGTAGCTCAGTTATTCTTCAGGGAGTCATTGTAAAGGGTTCTAGCTGTGGACAGGAAGGATCTCCTGTAGCTGTCTGTGCTGCAGCAGATTATGAAGAATCTTCTGACTGAAGACACTGTGTTGTTGAGTTACTGTGTTCTGAAGAGGATGATGAGGGTTTTCCATCATGTTCTTCATCCTCCTTTGGACAATCAACTCAAGAGACTCCAGTTCAGTCTCCAGGACAGAATCAGTCCTCCGTATCCATCTGTTCAGCCTCTTCATGTCACTTGCTCTGATGCTGCTTCCCCAACAGGTGACTGCAGATGTGATCAGCTGACAAACTCCTCTTCTATTGCTGCTCCTCTTCAAATCTCTGTCTGCTCGTATTGTTTGAAAGCCAGGCAGAGAAACACTGGGAGAGCGTTGGTTGCCATCTTAACTTCTACATGGTCTAGAGAGCTGAAATTTTAACATGTTGTAGGGGGGCCCGAGCCGACACCAATGAGACTGGAATAGTGTCTCTGGGGCATACGGTCTTTAAAGGGCGGGGCTTCGTTTGTGGGGAAAATCAACTTTTCTTGGGGCCGCCAGCGCCGCGTTTTTGGGCCAATTAACTCCAAATTTGGCATACCTCTCTCACGAGGGACCCTCTATTAGATTTTGAAAGCACGAGCCTGACGGACCAATAGGAAGCTACTTTACCTCCTGGTGGCGCTATTGAGCTGGGACCTAAATATTCAGATTCAGCACTCAATTCTAAGCAACATAGTTGAAAATGGGGTCAAAAGTCCAATTTTTAGAGATGAGTCAAAAGCAGCCTACTTACAGACGTACGAGTCCGTCACGCCCCCTTTTGACCCTTAAATTTAGGAGTTTTGAAAAAACGCTGCAGGTCCTTGATTGGCACGCCACCCTGATACACAGACCCGGTTTTTAGCCTTCTGGGTTGAAGCAAATTCAAATAGGAGGGAAAAAGGTGTGACTTGAGCACTTGAACGCATCACAGGGCCTAAAAGTCAGTGGCTTTTACGCCACCACACCTTTATTTTTAAAGCTTGCAATGTGCTCTTTACAGCTGTGAAAGAATAAAGCTTCAAATATGATCTGCCTTTGCGAAATCACCCAGGGAATGCAACTATTTTGGCTCTTCATTTCAGGCACGAAGACTTCATTTTGGGCTACTTTCAAATGGCTTCAAAAGTACGCCAAGGTGAAGTCTTCATTTTGGCACACTTTTATATGTCTAACTATGGCTAGAGGACCCATGGACAATGGGTCCTCAGCCCTGGAGGGTTAGACTTACGCTACCCTAAGTAGCCCTCTATCCCTAACAGCTACATTGAGTAGCCCCTGCGGAGGAACACACTGTCCAAACGCACTGTTCGAGGAGGCTATCCTTACGTACCCTCTTCAGGAGAGGCGACACTTAAGTTGCCCCTACGGAACACACTGTCCGAACACACTGTTCGAGGAAGCTACCCTTATGTTGCCTCTCCGGGAGAGGCTACCCTTAAGTTGCCCCTACGGAACATACTGTCCAAACACACCGTCCGAGGAGGCTACCCTTACATAGCCTCTCCAGGCCCTCTTCCACTAACAGCTACACTGAGTAGCCCTCTTCCGCTGATGGAAGTAGGCCCCCTACCACTAACAGCTACACTGAGAAGCCCTCTTCCACTGACGGCTACCATGCTAGGATAACCGCTAAACCAGGGGAGTGGCTACCGGGGGGCTGCTCTGTTTTCTCCGCACCGGCTACCCCTCCGTAGCCCCACGATACAGAGAACAGCTTGACTTTCACTCTCCAGGCTGCCGAGGACACTTGTGCCTGGCGCCAATTAAATTTTTTTTCCCTTTGATATGCCTTTATTGTCCCACGGGGGAAATTACATGGAGATACAGAGAACAGCTTGACCGTCACTCTCCCGGCAGCCAGGCCCTTGAGGCCGGCACACATTGGAGGTAAAAAAAGGTTCCTTACACCCAGTTCCCACAGGGAGGCGCTGGATGGAAACCACAAAGCATTCCAGCGGGGGGTGAACAGATACTACGCACGTCATTGAGGGCGTGTCTGCGATGTAAGATTGTGTAATGTTTTGCAAGAAGAACGTAAACACTGTCGCTGAGCAACGCTCTCAGATGTTTTTATCAGGAAGTCTCTGACCTTGGAAAGTCTGTCTTCCAACTTCAGTATTTGGAGTGAGAAAGGGAGGGGGACTGAGCGTAGCGCGTAAAAAATAGAACTGCAATGTAATGCTCGCGATACTACACTTCTGGGAAGCGTCTCATATGCGCGGCTTCATATGCAGTGGGAACTGTCTCATTTATCAACTTTAATTACAGATATCAGCCACGTATTACGTGTCACTAACGTTGCGCGTATGTTGAGCTTTTAGTGGAAAGGAGGGATATCCTGCTGAGCTACTGCAGGGTTGTTGGGACCACTGCCTGTTCCAACCTAACCATTGTCTCATAATACAATGGACTTAATCACAGGTCTACCTAAATTCAATCTATGTATAAACCACCATTCTTATGGTAGTTGACAGATTTTCCAAAATGACTCACCCAATTCCCCTCAAGAAGCTTCTGGCTGCCCATGAACTGAGCAAGCTCATGAGTAGGGATCTTCCTGTATGTATGTCTGAAATTAGCTGCTGCTATACATGTCCATCCATCATTCCTTGTATCTATAAAATATTACTTATGTAAATGACCATAGATTTATTGGGAACACAGCTTCATGAAATGCAGTACAGGGGAACACAGAGTATAGTAGAAAAATATTTTGTGATAACAAACCAGGGCTGCATTGGGGCTGTTGATAGCACTGTTGCCTTGCAACTAGAAGGTCCTGGGTAATCCGTGCTAGGACCTTTCTGCATGGAGTTTGTATATTCTCCATGTGCATCCATGGATTACCTCCAAGGACTCTGGCTTCCTCTCACAGACCAGAAACATGCATGAGACTGACTCACTGATTTAACAAGTATTTAACTTATTAACTTCTGGTGCCAGATTATTATCATAAACAGTAACCAAAGCAATCCGATAAATTTCACTTTATTCCACTCATAAACCAAATGAAATCTATTAAATATGGGTTGGTTTTAAGTTTTTTATTGCAATTATGTAAGAAAGTTGGACGTTTCTGTTAAAATCATACAATTTTAGAAGGATCAGAATAAGCGCCATAAATTCTTCAAAAAAGAAAAAAGTTTTACTGGCAACAGATGGCCCCAACAGGTTGGTAAATGATCACATTTATTTTTCCAATACGTCTTCCAAGTAAAATGAAGCCAGCAAATCCAAAGACTAAGATTACTCAACACTTTGTCTTCTTCGTTTTTGGATTAACAGGGTCCAGAGCAAAATGGGTATCTGGTGGGCCGAGGGAACGCCAGGGACATTGATCTGAATCGGAACTTTCCAGATCTGAATGCGCTCATGTACTACTATGAGAAAACTAATGGGCGAAATCACCACCTACCTCTGCCAGACAACTGGGAACATCAGGTCAGTGCTACAGCCAGGAGACACTCAAAACTCTGTTTTTACATTTGTGTTTCAAACCTTTAGGAAAATGTTTCTATTTGCAAACATGTGGGTAAGTTAAGAGAAAGAAGGGTTGAACTCTTTTAAAGCCTGATTCATGAAATCTTTGTCAAAATTTTCAGCTTAAAAATTAAAGTGGTGACTGGATAATCAATAACTGTGTGAAATATAACAATAAAATTGACACTTGGCTTCTGCACTTGGATTTTTAGAAAAAATGTGAGGGATTTGATACATTTGGATCTGGATTAAAATACTAATCTTATCATCACATTTGGTTTTGTGTATTTAAGTAAGATTGATGGTATGTGTTTGATTCATATGTAAGTGTTTGCTTAATAATAAGAAACAGTACATAGTTGGGTTATTTTGACCTTGACTTGAGTTGACATGAATAAATTTGTCAGATTTTTACAGATTAAAGGTTGGATATGGAACACGAACACCGTAACAACATCTGGTCTGTGAATATTGTAGCAACAACCGAACATGGTTTCCAGCCCGGGATGCAGATTCAACATTTCCGCGTGCGTTTTGATGCCGTAAACATTTTTATTTGGGTCAATCTATTATAGCTTCACCTGAACTCACTCTGGTTTTTGATCTTCTCTGGCTGCTCCTCTTCTGAGAAGGACATCGGATTCTCCAGGGCTCTGAGGCAGCTGCTTGACTTGCAGACTCCACCATTTTCGCTGTGCCGAAAGAACTATTTACTATGGTGTGTTCACACTGGTTGCTTTGTCAACGTCAAGCAATGTTCACAACGCTTGAGTTGAATGCTACAAGTTAAAGCTTGTAACGCCTGCCAGTTAAAACGCATAGGTGTTGAAGCTTGTAACACCTGACCGTTAAAAAGAGTGCGTAGGCGGGGCTTCCTTTGTTATCGGATGTTCTGAGCTATAGCAGATCATATTGAGAGAGTGGCTTGCCTTTATTTACTCTGTTTGTGGATACATCCCATTCTTCAGATGCGTTCTGAGTTTGAGGAGTTAAACCATTTACTCCAGGAGCTACATATGGATGAGGTTCGCTTCCAGCGCTACTTCCGTCTGTCCTGCCCTGTTTGAAGACTTCCTGCTTCATTACATCACTACGATGAGACGCTCTGATTGGTTGACATGCCACTTCAAGAGTGTCAAACATTCAGCTAGCAGAATTTCTGCGTTGCTCGCGTTTCAAGTGTCAACGCCTGAAATGCTTGAAAAGCTTTGAAAGTTGACACTGCTAACGCTCACAAAGCGACGCAGAGACTCTGATGCTAGTCTGACAAACTCCACCATATACATGTAAACTTGACGCTTCTGACGTTGACGGTTAAGCCTGTGTGAACGCACCATTAGGCAATCTGCAATGGTGCCCACTATTGGCTGGTAAATTTAAACATAATGCCAACGTCGTGCCCATAAAAATATATAATTTATTATATTTTAATTCAAATATAATTTTTTTAAGAAAATACTGCACTTTCATTCTGCACCCCTCTAAATGCCCTGTAGAGGTATTATTTTATCAAAATATAACTTTTATTAAATTGTTCCATATTCAACCTTTAAATTCCACAACCAGCAGAGTTATGTCTAAATAAAGTTGAAAAAGCTTTGTAAAATAAAAAGCCTTTGACAGAATATCTGCTTCATGTTGTGAATGTTTTTGGTAAATCCTGCACATAATTCCTTTGGATTAGTGTGTTGATTTGTCTTGTCTTTTTGTCTTTCTGAGGTTTCTGTTGAATATTTTAGCTCCACAGGTGTTCTTACTTTCATAGTGGGTGTGAAAACAGGTCAACAACTTCTCTTTCAGTTTTTTTTTTTGCCCATGTCCTGTCTGGCCATAAAGCAGTCAGAATTAAGGTGTCCGGATGCATAGAAATGCCTGACAGATTTGTTCTCACAAGCTGAGCATGCAGCAATCACTGCAATGTTCAGCTTGTTACCTTTATTTATTATGATTTTATTTAGATGTTATTTTGATTATTACAACTTTTTTGAGTCAGCGGACATGGAAAAGGAGAGAGAAAATTAGAGGGAAAAAAATCAAGAAGAGGAAAAAAAGATAAGAAGAGGTAGAAGAGAAGTTGGGAGAGAAAGAAAAACAAGAGCAGAGACACCCCAGCATCAACCAACGTCTATATTTAAACACTGATAATGTCATTGTGGACACATACAAATAATGACAATGCTTAACACACAACATCCCCAGTGGCAGCTGCAGCGCAAGTTATTGAGTGTCTGTGAATATCTGTGTGCACACCTGTGTGCATTAGAGGTGGGAAAAATGATCGATTCTAAGATGCATCGCGATTCGGCCGTGCACGATTCTGCATCGATGCAGCATGCAGCAAAAAAAAAAAAAAAATTGATACACTTGATGTATCAGCGTCGGAATTAAACTGGACTCCAAACAGTCCGCCTCCTTATATTTTTTTTTCCTTCTCTTTGAATTCTTGCTTGTATGTTCTCTCAATGTAAGTCGCTTTGGATAAAAGCGTCTGCTAAATGACAGTAGTAGTAGTAGTAGTAGTAGTAGCATGTGACATAATCGTGATTCCCACTCAATCCAGGTTCTCAAGTGTCCTTGTCTTTAAGCTGCTAAAAATGTTTTATCCAGCACACTTTGAATGAAAAACAAGGAATTGTTTTATTTGAATATTTGCACTTTTAAATAGACAGGCTAAGCCTATGCTATTTGTTTTGGTATACTACATGTGAAATGTAGAATCCTGTCTTATAGCTGCTGTACTAAAAATTTTATTTTTTATACATACATTTTTTTTATTTAAGTAATAGGCAGCACACTTTAAACAGACATACATACACAAAAAGTCATACACACACAAGCATTCCTTCCCACCCTCATGCATATACACAAACTCTACCATACACACCAACGTGAACAGAAACCAAAATAGACACCACAGACATACACTATATTACCAAAAGTATTTGCTCACCTGCCTTTACTCATACTATGAACTGAAGTGCCATCCCATTCCTAACGCATAGTGTTCAATATGATGTCGGTCCACCTTTTGCAGCTATTACAGCTTCAACTCTTCTGGGAAGGCTGTCCACAAGGTTGAGGAGAATGTTTATAGGAATTTTTGACCATTCTTCCAAAAGTGCATTGGTGAGGTCACACACTGATGTTGGTCGAGAAGGCCTGGCTCTCAGTCTCCGCTCCAATTCATCCCAAAGGTGTTCTATCAGGTTCAGGTCAGGACTCTGTGCAGGCCAGTCAAGTTCATCCACACCAGACTCTGTCATCCATGTCTTTATGGACCTTGCTTTGTGCACTGGTGCACAGTCATGTTGGAAGAGGAAGGGGCCCGCTCCAAACTGGTCCCACAAGGTTGGGAGCATGGAATTGTCCAAAATGCTTTGGTATCCTGAAGCATTCAAAGTTCCTTTCACTGGAACTAAGGGGCCAAGCCCAGCTCCTGAAAAACAACCCCACACCATAATTCCTCCTTCATCAAATTTCACAGTTGGCCCAATGCAGTCTGAAATGTACCGTTCTCCTGGCAACCTCAAAACCCAGACTCGTCCATCAGATTGCCAAATGGAAAAACGTGATTCATCACTCCAGGGAACGCGTCTCCACTGCTCTAGAGGCCAGTGGCGGCGTGCTTTACACCATTGCATCCGACGCTTTGCATTGCACTTGGTGACGTGTGGCTTGGCTGCAGCTGCTCGGCCATGGAAACCCATTCCATGAAGCTCTCTGCGTACTGTACTTGGGCTAATCTAAAGGTCACATGAAGTTTGTAGCTCTGTAGCAATTGACTGTGCAGAAAGTCGGCGACCTCTTTGCACTATGCGCTTCAGGGTCCGCTGACCCCTCTCCGTCACTTTACGTGGCCTACCACTTCGTGGCTGAGTTGCTGTTGTTCCCAAATGCTTCCATTTTGTTATAATAGAGCTGACAGTTGACTGTGGAATATTTAGGAGCGAGGAAATTTCAAGACTGGATTTGTTGCACAGGTGGCATCCTATGACAGTTCCATGCTGGAATTCACTGAGCTCCTGAGAGCGGCCCATTCTTTCACAAATGTCTTGCTTCACAGTCTGCATGCCTGAGTGCTTGATTTTATGCACCTGTGGCCAGACCAAGTGATTAGGACACCTGATTCTGATCATTTGAATGGGTGAGCGAATACTTTTGGTAATATAGTCTACTTACACTCCCAGGGCCAGTACCAGTACCTCCAAGGTGGCAACTAATCCTAGACCCAGGAGTTGATCCTTTACCCTCTGAGGCAGTGCAAAGCAGACCACCAGGAATGCCTAAGCCACAGACAATGGGCAGGCAGAGAGACAGGTTCGGATGACTCCGGGTTTCACAGAGCTCAAGAGAGTCCGAGGAGACACAGAAGCATCGAGTGTAATCCAGACCGGGCTCCGAATAAGCACCTGCTTCTTCTCCGCCACCCTTGCAGCTTAACAAGAAGGTGTTCCAGCGTTCCAACCAAAGATCTTCTTCCTTAGAAGATGACTCACTCTGTACAGTCACTCACAGAACCTGACACAACTCTTTTCCCTACGTATTTAGTAATAAATTCTTACCTTTCAAGCAAAAATGACTCTGACTGCGGGTCTTTTCTCATACCGAGATTCTCTCAGCATTTTCCACTTCTCAAATGCCGAACCGATCTTTGCCTCCGTCGATCCGACTCACGTTTCACCCTTTTTGTCTTGCTGGAAAAACTCTTGGTTCCTTTTTCTTGGTTTGGGTCTGGGCTGCAGTGTGCTCTCTTGTTCTTGGTAGAATCCATGCTTCAAACGCAACCTACTTTCTCTGCAGCTTTTAGCTAGCAAGAGCAAACGATAGCGATGGCCTGAGCATGAACGCATATGACTTCATGTTGCATTCATGGGCTCTTTCTAGTGACCAGGACATTGTTGGAGCATGTATGAGGAAGAAATTTTACAGTTCTATACATGTATTTGTTGTTAAACTGGCGTAGAGTCCCTTTAAATCATAGATTTTGTAGCTTTTCATGTTTTTTAGTGGCATTAAACAGTTCAATGGCCTCGGATGGATTGTTGATTTCTTGCCATTGTGGAGGAATTTCTGGGTTACTTCAGGTTCAGTTAAATGATCATAACTTGATTTCAGATGGCTTAGACTAGACGGAGGTTACAGATTATTTGTTTTTTCTCTGGCGCCCAGGAGTTTGATGAAGACAAGAGGTCTGAGTCTCTAAGACTCATTACAGTGTACCAACATTTGAATGATTACTCTCTTTTCATGGATGAAATTATATTAAACTTCTTTCCTTTTCAACTCTCTTCAACTCTTTGTTAATAATTCTTCCACCACGCCAAGAATTCTGTAAAATTCCCTCAGAGGTTACATTATTCTGAGGCTCAACTTTTTAGAATAGTTCAGGTTGGCTGAGGGAGACTCACGGCTTCACAGTGAGTGATTAAATGGCCTTGTGCATTTTTTAGGTCACTAAGGTTTAAAAATGAATAGAAGAGGGAATTTTAAAGCATGTGCTGTCAAACTCCTGCTAATAGGCTGCCAAAAAGTACATATCAAGTATTAAGGTCAGATCCTTGGGGAGTTTCTTAACTTTATCATCAGCAGATGCAGGAAAGAGCTTTTCAATGGTAACTCTTTTGAGTTTCTCACTGAATTGCCCTGCTATTGTAAAGCATTTACAGTTGTTAAAAAATTAAAGCATTAACATCTTAGTTAAAAAACTATAGTAAATTCCACTTTTCTGGTTTCTTAACTCAGATTTCCTCAGAAACTTGATACTAAAATTTTTAAGAGTTTAAAATTGTTTGTCTTTATGCCTGTTCTGAGTCTTCTTACCTCCACTGAGAAGGTTGTGCATTCATTGGTGCTGTTTTATCTGAATTTTAACAAGATAACTTGAAACAGATTAAAATGATTTTTTTCCAGTAGTTTGGTATTGGCATAAAAGACTAATTGATTAGATTTTGGGAGTGATCCGGATCCGTATAGATCCAGGATCCTTTTTAATGATTCATTATTGCAAAATCCCAGGTGGAGGTTTGTGCTCTCTGAATGCTTTCCAGTTCAGAGTTGGTTTACTTTTATTGGTTAAAAAACATCTAGATACCTATTGTTGATGCAGTAATAAGGTTATAATTATTCATACAGGCTTTCTTTACCCGTTGTGTCACAGACAAACAGAATAACAAATAAATAAATAAATAGTCATCAGATGACTATCAGACATTTTTTGGATTTGTCTTGTTTACAGGTTTAATATCTTTAGAAAATATATCCTTAATTCTGAAAAATAATAAGCTGATGAGTACACCAGCGAAAGCTCCCACGGTATAAAAGACTAAAAAAAAATCTTGTTTTCTGGTTTAATATTTGTCGTGGTTATGAGTTTTTTTGAGTTTGGTCCTTCTTGTTGTTGTGTACTTTGTTCCCTTTGAGTTTTATTTCCGTTCACCCTGTTGTTTTTACATTAAGTTTATTGGCAGCTTACATTGTTGTGTCCCTTCGGGTCACAGATTCATCTTTTTTTTCCATTAATCCCACTGATTTGTATTCTTTACAGATATCCAGTATTTTTACCTCCACCAAGGAGATCATGTTTTTGCCTGCAACAATTTTTTTTGTCTGTTAGCAATATAATTTGATCCAGAACAGGTCAAAGAACAACTGATTCGATTTTGGGGGTGATCGGGATCATTGTATGGATCCTGGAATCTTTAAAGGATTCTTTAACACTGGGCTATCTGCAGTGCATGTAGCTGTAACACTACAATAAATGTTCTGGGTATGGAACTGAGGTGCTTGGTGGAGGTCTGAACTCTCTGAGTGCTTTTCTACTGCAGAAATGTAAACAGCATCTTCCTTCCTTCTTCAGAATTTCCACAGTTAATCATATTGCCACACGTAATAGTTTTTATCCAGCTCAACCTGCACTCATTTTCTTCCTGTCATTCTCATACTTCCTGCAAGACATTAATACATCCTTTCTTGGCACCATCTGCATCTTCTACTTGGTTGTTTCTCCTATAGCAAACAGTTTCAATTACTTTACACTGTTCTTAATCTACTGATGATCACTGTTCTTTCCTATTAATGCTCTTGTTTTCCATCTTCCTCTCCTCAGCTCGATCTTTCTACCACCTGATTCTGTTTCCATCTGATTAGTTCCTTTCCCTTCACCCTCACACTGTATCATCCCTCAGATTCATAGTTTAGTGCATTTCAGGTGTCAGACCCTCCTGGTGAGTTCCTTGTGATTTTCTATGCCTCGTCTTTTACCCAGTTTCTATAAGTAGTCTGTTTTTTGCTGTCTGTTTTATAGCTAAAAATATATATATTTTTGTTGTCACCTTCGAGTTCCTTTTGTTTTGCCTGTGCCTTGTGTTTGTTCACCACACATCATGACAATTTTTGTAGTTAAAAAAACAAACAAACATTGTGCCCTAAACATTGCATTAAAAAAACTTTAATTCTGTACATATTTTTCGATTTTATTTTTTTTCATGTGTGGCATTTTTAACCCAGCATCCATTTCAGTGTAAATGTTGGTGTCAGTTGTTTTTCGTGTTCTCTTCCATAAATTTTAAGACATTTGCTATTAGATTTGACTGAAGATAAACTTATATTCTTCTAGAAAATAACACATTACTGTATTGATGAAGCCCACATGAAACTGACACTTTTTGGGAGGCAGTATTTTTTATGTAGTGGCCATCGTTCCACCCACATGACTTCCACTTGATGGTGAGACACAGCTGTGAAAGTTTCTTTATTCATACAGTTCAGGATTGGATTCTCAATTACTGACAACATGAGGCCACAAGCCCTGTTTTCACCTCCAGGCGCAGTCATGTTACATTCAGTTATGGAGTCAGGTGATACAGTATTTCATTCTGAGGCTTGAGAGTAAATGTGGAACTGATTTCTCTTCCAAAGTAAAGGTAGATCAAAATTTTGGGGGCTGCATAATGAACCTAAAGATGAAATATTTATGGACTAGCCTTAAGAGAAAATCTTGCTGGATTTGTGACTTTTCTTTTAAACAAATCTGTAACCATGTTGACAGCTTTTACTTTCAAGGATGTGTAACTAAAGATACGTTATCTTAAGTCCTCCCGTTTGGTCTGTGCTGCCTCATGTATTCGAGGTCAGTGGGCACTGATCAGCAGACTGTGTTTATTATTCTACATACTGTTCTCAAGGAGACATACAGTAGTACGCTTTGTTCCCAAACATCATGTAGGGCTCAGAACGTGAGAATTTTTAGAACTGACAGTGAAAATAAACAGCAACCCTATGTGGAATGTTAAAGTTTAACACCTGGGGAAACCATCTGGTAAAAGCTGTGCAGACTTACATGAATTCATTATTAAGAAGACAGGCTCATGTGGCCTTAATTTGCATAATGCACATTTTCTGGAGAAAAGGCAGCTGGAAAAGCATTCTTTTTTTCATTTTAAATGGATATGCTTTGTGGAATCTTTTAAATAGAGCAGGTTTTTTAACTAAATGAAAACAATGCTGATGTGATTTATAATAAGTGGCTTGACAGTATATTATTAAACCATTAAAAGATTTTTTTTTCCAATTTTCATACTAAATATTCTTCACAGGTTGAACCAGAAACTTTGGCAGTCATTAAATGGATGAAAAACTACAATTTTGTTCTGTCAGCTAACCTCCATGGAGGAGCCGTAGTGGCCAATTACCCCTTCGACAAGTCAAGAGACCCTCGCATCCGAGGAAGGAATACATATTCAGCCACTCCAGATGACAAGATCTTCAGGAAGGTGAGTGGCCCATTAGCAATTCTTTCCAGATGATAAACATCTGATCTCATTGCTCTCTGCAGTGTGTATGTAAACATGTGAATGATTGGTTCCGTATGTATTTGTATGTGACAGTTAGCGAGGACGTACTCCTTTGCTCATGGCTGGATGCATAAAGGCTGGAACTGTGGAGACTTCTTTAATGAGGGCATCACCAATGGAGCCAGCTGGTACTCGCTGTCTAGAGGTAAGACAAACGTCAGCATTGGTCATTAATATTTATTTAGATATTTTGATGAATTTCAAGACCTTGTTTTTTTTTTTATTTAGATCCAGTTTTCTTATTTTAACACTCTGTAATATTTAAAGCTTGCTGTCAGAAGTCAACAAAATGTTTTGAAAGTCAACTCAACAAGCACAAATTACAAATTCAAATATACCCAGAACACGTTTTCCTCTAAAGAAATCTCAGCACTCAATATTCCTAAATTGTGAACACTGTTTCACAATTTAAACAAAACCTTGGTGGAAAAATTGTGAATGACAGATTCTGGATAAAATGCTGCAGAAGTAATTTGGTTTCTTTATGTGATCATCTGAACAGAACACCTGAAGTTATCTTGTAGATGACAGTGTTGTTATTTTTCATGCTAGAATGCTTAAATTTTTCCTCTGGGTACTCTGGTTCCTGCACACAGATTAAACATGCATGATAGGTTGTTGGTCATTTTAAATTGTGTGAGTGTGTGCGTGGTTGTTTGAATTTATGTGTGGCCCTGCAACAAACTGGAGGCTACTCTGCCTCTCGCCCAGGAAGTGTTTGAGTTAGCAACTGGCAGCACCACAACCATGAACAGGATTGGACAGAGAAAATGGATGAACGGACTGACAAAGCTAAAATCAAACAGAGTAGCGCACTAAGTAACACACTATAGAGAAATAGCTGAATTTAGCAGACTGTACTCTTTTTTTTTTAAAGAACTAAATAGCAGGAGAACATGAATAACTGGATTTTTCTTCCAGTATTATGAAACTAAAAACTGTTTCACTAACTTTGTGCAGAAAACAGATTGTTCACTGTATACATGTTCTGTGAGGTTTCATTTCATGCATGTATGCTGGAAGACAGCCATCATTTCTGTTCCAGCAAGCACAAGACCACCTACCTGAATGATGGAGAGAACTTCAGCTTACTGCCGTGCCAGCATTTATTACTGTCATCATGAAGTCACGAGTTCTTTTTCTGTATTCTGCTTCTGCCTTTATCCTCTACACTTCCTGCAAAGCAGCAGTTAAGTGTTTGCTGGTCTTTCAGTGGTTTACTCAAAGGAAGTCAGTTTACCCCCCTGTAGATAATCAAAAGTGCCAAGAACCTCTTTTTCAAGTGAAGGGTTTTAAAATTTAAACCTTACGACCTCCTTTGGATTTTTACACATTTTTGGCTTTATTTTAGAACCCAACTAAAGATAAAAGGCACTATACAGTTAGCACTGACTCTACACTTTTATTTTATTGATGGAAATCTTTAATTGAATTGATCTAAATTTGGACTGACACTGTTACTCATTCTTAAATGGTTCTTGGTTTGGAGTATAAACATCTCCAGGCACTTGCAAAAAACTTAAACCTCTCATGTGTCTGGATTAAATAAGAGGTAGACCTTGTTTCAAGATGTTACTGAAAGCGATTTTTAGCCAAAGTATTCTCAAAAAATTCAAAAGTCATCAAGCCATTCAGGCATTTATTCAGCTTCATCTGGAATAATCTGTAGCTGAAACAATAGCCACCTCTTTGATGTGTGGATCACTGTCTGAGCCGGTTTGGGGTTTTCTTTTGGACTGTGAAGCTTTAGAGCTTTTAGTGACTGAGTCATGCAAAGCTTTGAATCTTTTGAGTTGGATGAAGAAAAGCCAAAGTCTGATTTAGTAGCAGAGTGTTATATTTACTCTAACAAGTCATTTTGCTCCAAGTGTTGTGTCATAGTCTGTGAAGTTACAGTTGAGCTTTCCATCTTCTTACACATTAGCCTTTTGATGAAAATACAAACTATTTATTATCATTTGAATTGCTCCTTTTATTCAAAAAGTTCAACTTTTTTTTAAGGTTTGGCTCTATAAATACACATCTTTTGATTATTTATGTCAAATTAAACATGTTTAAGATGTTTTGCAGAAATCTAAAGTCAAGAAATAAAATAATTCTTACATTTTCTGTTTTAATTACCTGTTTTTAAATTTTAGGTATGCAGGACTTCAATTACCTGTACACCAACTGCTTTGAGATCACTCTGGAGCTGAGCTGTGATAAGTTTCCTCCAGAGTCATCGCTACCCAGAGAATGGCTTGGCAACCGCGAAGCACTAGTTTCTTACCTGGAACAGGTCAGAACCCAATTATTTTTTTAAAAATCTTTTATTCTTGTTTTCTTCAAAATAGTTGATTTCCATTTTTACAACAAAGTAACTACAAATTTTGAATGTTGGTTCTAAAATATAATATATGATCCAATTTCCTGCAGCATGTCATCAAAACAGGCACATTTTCCATTTCAAACTATAATCATTTTGGTGGAGCAACACAGTCTCTACGAAATGTCTAAATTGTGTCTTGAATTTTTAGGTGCATCATGGTATAAAAGGCATGATATATGACGAGAACAACAACCCCATCAGTAAAGCTGAGATCTCAGTGGTCGGGGTCAACCACGATGTGACAAGTGGTAAGATAAGTCTTAAGATATTTCTGGGCCATTCAATAAAATAAAAATAAAAAGTTGATTGTATTTGTGCTAAATAAAGGTTAAAGAGATATTTTCACCACTTTGAGGAGTTTGTCTGTGTAAGAAGTATGTATGATTAATACCTCACCCATTGCACATAGTTTTCTGAACAGCCTCAGTTTGGAGAAATAGAGTTTACATCCAACAAGACTACTGTATACCCGAAATAAAGTCGGCCTTGTTTCTAAGTCAAGGGGCAATTTTGAGAGGGAAAATCTGGTAAAAATTGTTTTCGCCCATTTGGACTATATAACAACCATTCTTAGAGCATTGGACCAAGTGGTCTAAAACAAAGCAGTTCACAAAGCTCATAAAAGCTCTCTAAACAGCAAACCACAACTCTTAACACATTCAACAGTTGTGTTGCAACACAAGTCTTAAGACTAACAGGACAGACGGGCTAACTTACAGGTGTGTGTAGCCTACTGTATATAGGGCCGCCCCCAGCCCTGAGTGGTCCGGCAGGAGAGGCATGGCCCAATTAGCGGCTGGGGGAGGAAGAAGGCTCCCTGGGAATGATTGACAGCTCCAGCGACCACTCTCCTTCCAGGAACAGCTTCGCTGTGATCCACCAATCCCAGACCAGCATCGACACAGCTTTCCTGATCACCAGGAAGGAGGCAAATTAAATAAGTCATACTCTTGAATAGGTCGACCTCCCTCCCTGGGAGGAACATTTTTGCGGGAGAATTTCTCAAACTTTATTTTGCCTATATACGGTAATGAGCTAACGGCCATTCTTTACACAACCAAAACCAAGACAGCTCACTTTATCTCTAACATTGCATAATTTATGACAGTGTATGCGAGCCATATTTTATAAATATGTTGTACTCCAGGTAGTTTTAAACAGTCATGGACATTAAATTCTGAGGGTTACTTACAAGAATGGTATCCAACAGCAGTAAACTGTAGCACCTCCAGGACATCTGGTGGTCACATTCAAGTGGAGCTTCTAAAATATCCTGCCAGAATAACCATATTGCACAACTAGCGGTGGTGTAAAGATTTTCCAAAATAAAGTTTGAATGAACTGCAATAACATTTCAGATGTTGGAGCTGTTGTAGTAGAGCAGAAATTTACTTTCATCTTCGGTGTGGTCTGATTAGTCATTAGCTCGTCAATCCTGTTGTATGTAAACTCTATTTCTCAAGACTGAAACTGTTCAGAAACCTGTCTACAATAGGTAATCTGTTTAATTATGTACAATTTCTACACAATAACAAACTCAAAAATGAAAAATGAGAGGATGGATTTGGAAAATGAGCACATATATTTGGGAGAGAGGAAAATTTCCGATCGTGGAAGATCGTGCTGTTCCAAAAAATGACAAATGCAAATAATCTTTACACTCCTGTGTCTTCCTCTTCTGGTCAAATGTGATATTCCACTTGTCTTGAATTTAATTAATTATTGATACCAAGAGGTTCTTTCATCACATGTTGGTGTTACTTTTTGTCTTGCTGAATTAACAAATAAATGTGTCATGTGCCTCCAGGAGTGGATGGTGACTATTTCCGACTTCTGTTGCCCGGCACGTACACGGTGAAAGCCTCTGCTCCAGGTTACCTCTCATCAACCAGCACTGTGACAGTGGGACCAGCTGAAGCTGTACAGGTTTGTGTTTCAGATAAGGGCATAAGACAAGATTATAACTATTTCATGTTCAAATGAGGTATATAGTTTAGTGAATTTTTTTAGAGAACTGTAAGTTATGGATGGATGGATGGATGGATGGATGGATGGATGGATGGATGGATGGAT
>SSNP01000026.1:4865120-4970068 GCA_006937955.1 Pachypanchax playfairii
GTGTCTGGATTAAATAAGAGGTAGACCTTGTTTCAAGATGTTACTGAAAGCGATTTTTAGCCAAAGTATTCTCAAAAAATTCAAAAGTCATCAAGCCATTCAGGCATTTATTCAGCTTCATCTGGAATAATCTGTAGCTGAAACAATAGCCACCTCTTTGATGTGTGGATCACTGTCTGAGCCGGTTTGGGGTTTTCTTTTGGACTGTGAAGCTTTAGAGCTTTTAGTGACTGAGTCATGCAAAGCTTTGAATCTTTTGAGTTGGATGAAGAAAAGCCAAAGTCTGATTTAGTAGCAGAGTGTTATATTTACTCTAACAAGTCATTTTGCTCCAAGTGTTGTGTCATAGTCTGTGAAGTTACAGTTGAGCTTTCCATCTTCTTACACATTAGCCTTTTGATGAAAATACAAACTATTTATTATCATTTGAATTGCTCCTTTTATTCAAAAAGTTCAACTTTTTTTTAAGGTTTGGCTCTATAAATACACATCTTTTGATTATTTATGTCAAATTAAACATGTTTAAGATGTTTTGCAGAAATCTAAAGTCAAGAAATAAAATAATTCTTACATTTTCTGTTTTAATTACCTGTTTTTAAATTTTAGGTATGCAGGACTTCAATTACCTGTACACCAACTGCTTTGAGATCACTCTGGAGCTGAGCTGTGATAAGTTTCCTCCAGAGTCATCGCTACCCAGAGAATGGCTTGGCAACCGCGAAGCACTAGTTTCTTACCTGGAACAGGTCAGAACCCAATTATTTTTTTAAAAATCTTTTATTCTTGTTTTCTTCAAAATAGTTGATTTCCATTTTTACAACAAAGTAACTACAAATTTTGAATGTTGGTTCTAAAATATAATATATGATCCAATTTCCTGCAGCATGTCATCAAAACAGGCACATTTTCCATTTCAAACTATAATCATTTTGGTGGAGCAACACAGTCTCTACGAAATGTCTAAATTGTGTCTTGAATTTTTAGGTGCATCATGGTATAAAAGGCATGATATATGACGAGAACAACAACCCCATCAGTAAAGCTGAGATCTCAGTGGTCGGGGTCAACCACGATGTGACAAGTGGTAAGATAAGTCTTAAGATATTTCTGGGCCATTCAATAAAATAAAAATAAAAAGTTGATTGTATTTGTGCTAAATAAAGGTTAAAGAGATATTTTCACCACTTTGAGGAGTTTGTCTGTGTAAGAAGTATGTATGATTAATACCTCACCCATTGCACATAGTTTTCTGAACAGCCTCAGTTTGGAGAAATAGAGTTTACATCCAACAAGACTACTGTATACCCGAAATAAAGTCGGCCTTGTTTCTAAGTCAAGGGGCAATTTTGAGAGGGAAAATCTGGTAAAAATTGTTTTCGCCCATTTGGACTATATAACAACCATTCTTAGAGCATTGGACCAAGTGGTCTAAAACAAAGCAGTTCACAAAGCTCATAAAAGCTCTCTAAACAGCAAACCACAACTCTTAACACATTCAACAGTTGTGTTGCAACACAAGTCTTAAGACTAACAGGACAGACGGGCTAACTTACAGGTGTGTGTAGCCTACTGTATATAGGGCCGCCCCCAGCCCTGAGTGGTCCGGCAGGAGAGGCATGGCCCAATTAGCGGCTGGGGGAGGAAGAAGGCTCCCTGGGAATGATTGACAGCTCCAGCGACCACTCTCCTTCCAGGAACAGCTTCGCTGTGATCCACCAATCCCAGACCAGCATCGACACAGCTTTCCTGATCACCAGGAAGGAGGCAAATTAAATAAGTCATACTCTTGAATAGGTCGACCTCCCTCCCTGGGAGGAACATTTTTGCGGGAGAATTTCTCAAACTTTATTTTGCCTATATACGGTAATGAGCTAACGGCCATTCTTTACACAACCAAAACCAAGACAGCTCACTTTATCTCTAACATTGCATAATTTATGACAGTGTATGCGAGCCATATTTTATAAATATGTTGTACTCCAGGTAGTTTTAAACAGTCATGGACATTAAATTCTGAGGGTTACTTACAAGAATGGTATCCAACAGCAGTAAACTGTAGCACCTCCAGGACATCTGGTGGTCACATTCAAGTGGAGCTTCTAAAATATCCTGCCAGAATAACCATATTGCACAACTAGCGGTGGTGTAAAGATTTTCCAAAATAAAGTTTGAATGAACTGCAATAACATTTCAGATGTTGGAGCTGTTGTAGTAGAGCAGAAATTTACTTTCATCTTCGGTGTGGTCTGATTAGTCATTAGCTCGTCAATCCTGTTGTATGTAAACTCTATTTCTCAAGACTGAAACTGTTCAGAAACCTGTCTACAATAGGTAATCTGTTTAATTATGTACAATTTCTACACAATAACAAACTCAAAAATGAAAAATGAGAGGATGGATTTGGAAAATGAGCACATATATTTGGGAGAGAGGAAAATTTCCGATCGTGGAAGATCGTGCTGTTCCAAAAAATGACAAATGCAAATAATCTTTACACTCCTGTGTCTTCCTCTTCTGGTCAAATGTGATATTCCACTTGTCTTGAATTTAATTAATTATTGATACCAAGAGGTTCTTTCATCACATGTTGGTGTTACTTTTTGTCTTGCTGAATTAACAAATAAATGTGTCATGTGCCTCCAGGAGTGGATGGTGACTATTTCCGACTTCTGTTGCCCGGCACGTACACGGTGAAAGCCTCTGCTCCAGGTTACCTCTCATCAACCAGCACTGTGACAGTGGGACCAGCTGAAGCTGTACAGGTTTGTGTTTCAGATAAGGGCATAAGACAAGATTATAACTATTTCATGTTCAAATGAGGTATATAGTTTAGTGAATTTTTTTAGAGAACTGTAAGTTATGGATGGATGGATGGATGGATGGATGGATGGATGGATGGATGGATGGATGGATGGATGGATGGATGGATGGATGGATGGATGGATATCATACACTCACCTTCTCTCACACCTTTCTTTGTAATTTTGTCTTGAACCTGATCCTGGAACTGAGCTCAGAAATGCAGCAGGCAGAAAGTTGGATGAGTTTGTATAAAAACAGAGTTTATTAGATACTAGTTGAGTTCTTCTGTGGAAGACATGATAAATGTAAATCCAAATAATAAGGAACCCTTCTACTCTTAAAAAAATTCAGTTCATAAATCCTTAATCCAGTCCAAATAATCCATAGCAGATGATACCAAAGGAAAACTAGAGAGGGACAGGCAAGCTGTGGTCAGGAGCAGAAACAGGTCAAAACCTCAGTAATGGGTTTGAAAGGGGTCAGGCAAAAAGTGATGGTCAGGTCTAAGAAACAGGACAGTACACGCCAAGAAACAACTATGTTACAACAAAAGACTATGATAAGACACTGAATGAACAGGGACATGTCCAGAGAGGTGGCCTCGGGAAGAGGGGGGTTGGGGGGCTCCAATTACACTGGCCACCCCAGGTCACACCTCTGAGCTGAGTCAATCAAATTCAATCAAACATCAAACATGTAAGAAGACGTCTTCACAGTGAAGCTCAGTTGTCTGAGTGTAAGTGAATGCATCGCCTGTTGCTCTATGGGCACCTGGTATTTAACCTCCACTGGTCCTACTTTTAAGATGAATGTTGAAAACCTATAAACATGATTCAGGATAGTTTACATTGTGCAGAAAATATTATACTAGCTAATAAGATGTTAGAAATTGTCATATTTTAATTTTTAAAACTGTTTTTGCCCAAAACATTTTTTGCACTGTGAAACATCACTGCAAATATTTCTGCCCTTGAATGTCAAATAAACACTGACAAGCTTTTAATCTTTTTTTATCAAGGAAATGTCTTAAGACTTTTGACTGTAGTGGTTAAAATCTCCTTCTAATGAGGGTTAAAAGCATACTCAGCTGATCATTCATGACTTTGTCATGTGATTAATGAAAGTGAACCACTGGTACCATGTTTTGACTGATTTTAATTTGAGTTTGGTTCATAGTACCACTTTAATTATGAGAAGCATTTACATGTGCCATCCTTTTCAAAATTGGTGCCCCTCCCTCCTCCATCATAGATTTTCTAGACACGCCCCTGTGGATGAATGCAACTAAAAATTCTGCACTGAGCTGCTGAGAGCTAACAGCGTACATAGTGCCAAATCCAGGACATAAACAGGTTCAAAACATTAATCATGATTACAGGAAGTGACTAAAAACAAACAGCTTGACATGAGATGTGGTGACTCATGAAGGATTTGTTCCCTTGCAGCTTCACTTTTATCTGAAAAAAGCTCCGAAACAAAATCAGAAACTGAAGCACCACCACAGCAAGAAGAACCTCTCGTCCCACAAGAATCCACTGAAACTCGGCCCAAGATGAGACACACACATTTAAACTCTCACACTCACACGCAAACTGAAGGTCACATATAAAACACCTACAGCTGAATTAATGATATATGTTTATAATATTCCTCTGTAGCTTTGGGTAATGTGAGTTAAAGATGATTATTGAATATAAATTGTTTGTCTGTATTAAAGATTTATTACAGTTTTTGTGTATTTATGTATCAGTGTTGATATACAAACACAAATGATCTGTATGTGTAAAAGACTTTTATTTTTTGTTTCGACTGCAACATTTCGATGAGAATTGTAAAAGACATTAAAAGACTGTTTTTACCATTTTTACCTCTTTGTTTTGTCTCATTTGCCTTTCTTTTAAAAACTTTTTTATGCGTTTTAACAAAACATATTTTGGTTTCATTTTGAAATTAAGTTAAGACAAAGATATACACTTTGTTTATGCAAAGGGAAAAAAAATTAATGCAAAAATGAATAAACGGCAAATAACAAAAACACATTACACATAATAAATTATAGAATTTTATTTCAACAGTTTTAGTCTCATCTGAATACCTTTTCAACCCGTTCAAAAACTGTTACATAAGGTTTGTTTTGAATCTCTTATTTTGAAGAAGTTAAAGTTATTAATCAACTCTCACCTATAGTTCAAAATAAAAGTTTAATAGTTTGTGGATCTAAGTGTCGACTGGAGTTGAAAAGAACACTACGTGAAATTATATAATCTAATAAAGCAGTTACACAGTTCAGACTTGTGTTTGTGCTGCTGCGCTTTGACTTAAGTAACATATTTATAAAAATGTTAATCAAATCTGTGGATTGCTTTATTGCCTGATGATTTATTGAAGACCACATCAGAAGAGCAAAATGAGTAAACTCTCAGAACAACACTGTATGGAGACCTAAACCAGGTCAGGAAAATGCCCCTCCCACCATCAGATTTTCTTTCAATTCATATATTTAATCTGAAAATAATTTGGCAGTTACACGTTTTTTACAGCAGATGTCAATGTTGGACAAGGAAAAGGAATTCTACTTTTTTAACTACTGTTCAGTTCAGGTGTGGAAATGAGGAGAATTGTACATTAAGAGAAAACGGCTTCCAACTAAACCAATATTTACATTTTAGATTCATTTTTGTTGCATAATTTCCATTTTCTCATTTGATGACTTGCAGACTAAAGAATATTGGCTTGTGGAAAAAAAACACAAGATCCACTGATCATTTTATTGTTGTTTATATAGTTTATACAGTAATATATTTCTATGATTCTGCCTTTGCAATTAAACTAATGGAAAATCATTGTTTGAGCAAAATTTGGTGAGTTTTATACCTTTTATAAGTCCAGATAAACAGAATACATTTTCTAGTAATCAAATTCTCAGACATAAACATCAATGTCCCAGTTTCAAAACGGCATAAAACACATTCTTTATTGTTTAATATACAAATAAAAGCTGTAAATAGCCAAAAAACAATGAATCACCATAATCTTAAATGGTTTTAATGCTAGAAAACATTTGAAGTGTTTTATGTCACAGTTCCTTGATGATATTTAGTCTTAAAAATTAATAGTCTTTTGAACAAAATCTTTTTTTTACAGTGTCTTTGGCAGCCATTAAAATAGTCTCCTTATAACACATGGAAAGTAGATAAGCTCCAAGTTTACTTCATACTATGAATAAATAACAGTTCCACAAAATTTAAATAATACTCATTGTGGAAACTGTGAGAATTTAAATGTATCACTCTAAAACCAGTTGGAAATGTTTAAGCATTTACAGTCAGAAGATCAGGAGATGAATAGCAGCAAAGTCATAAAAAAATCCAAAAACAAGATTATAATTAAATCTAACGTCAAAGTAAAAAGATTAGAAACATTATGAAGTTATTCCTTTACATTTAGTTGTACTACAATTTCATATTTTTGCCCACTCAGATGTGTTTTATCACATTCAGTTTTTCTCAGAAAGAGTACAATAGAAGGATTGACTGGCAGCTGATGTCAAGAGCAGTGAAGTGACACTCAACCACAACCATTATTGAAATAAAACAATAGACCCACATAATGCTCTGGGATGAAAGTAGTCACTGTTAGAAGAGACAAAGACATCATTCCACACAGATCTGGACTGTTCCGAGCTTTAATATGTATGGGAAGTTTGTGTGTGTGTTTGTGTGTGTGTGTGCACGAGAGGTAATGCTTTCTTTTGTGTGTATTTGGCTGAAAGTGGCGTCAATGAAGCCCACCAATGGTCTGACAGTGGCTGGCATCTCCTACACCCTTCCACCCACATTCATTGACTCAGAGTAAAAGGTTCTGTGACTCAGTGGAACTGATTGGAAGTGACAGAAACAACTGAAAGATGTATTAAATTGTTAATTTGGTGAAATAGGACAGAGATAAGAACATGGTTTTCATTTGTTGCTCAAGAAAAGGTGAATAGCAAACTTGAATCTAGGAAATTACTGTGATAATGATGAGGAGATGCAGTTGGAATGTTAGATTTATTTTCAATGTTTTAACATTTTTATAAAAGGACATATAAATGTGCATTTAAAATAAATTATATAGAAATAGCCATGAAAGTCCACCTTAGTCTACACAAATTTGTAGATCATTCGTAAATCAAAATATCAGCCATAGCCTAATGGGGAGGGAGATCACCTCTAATTCGGAAGACCGGGATTTAATCCTCATCCTGATGCTGGCAGTCTACGTGTCGAAGTGTCCTTGGGCAAGATACTGAACCTGCAACTGCCCTCGGGCACCCTCTGCTCCTCAGAAATGGGGATGGGTTAAATGCAGAGTCTGAATTTCCCCAAGAGGGATCAAGAAAAGTATACATTATTATTAATGGTGACAAAAAAGATTCATATTTATTCCAGGCTGGGGTTGAGTCTTTGTGTTGCGTTCAAATAGTTTGGTGTCTTGTTTACAAGTGATGGAGCGGGAGACGGACAAACGGATCCAAGTATCACTCAACCCTCACATACAATCACAAGATTTCAGTCATGTTTGAAAGAAGGAAATCTTGGATATAAGAAGCTGAATCGAGCATCTTCTGTGGGGCTTAGCCTAAGAAGTGGGGTCCCATAGATGTACGGTGATAAGAAACAAACTACATGTAGAAAGGTCCTGGCTGGTTATTAACCCAACAGTGCTACTAATTTTTTTTCAATAAAAATATTACAGTTTATTAAATAATTTTGAGAATTCTAAGGTAACACCTCAATATAAATGTTAGTCATGAAGCATAGCCTATTCATAGATGTGAGTCTGTTTTCATGTGTTTGTGTGACTGAGTGACCTCTCCTGTATCTTTTTCCTTTTCCTCACTGGCTCTTAGTTGTCTTTATTTCCTGCCATTGTTTTGCTCATACACACGATCATATGAGGAAGCTGTCATTACTGCAACTGCAGCAAAAACTGGCAGTCTGCTTTTCACACCATAGCACACAATGTGCCGTAGTCAGAAAAGGTTTACCAAAATATGATCCTTGGTGTGGCAGCTATAATTAAGTTCCTCTAAAATAGGAATCCTCGAGACAGATTTTAAATGACAGAGTTGAAGAGAATAGCTGTTAAACAGTAAACTGATGCACGGTTGAAAGAACCCCCAAAAAACATTAGCTAAAAGTGCACAGCTGTTATTTCACATAACAGCTTCCTACATAAAATGCTCGGGTTTAAAGTGTGTGTCATAGTACCACAAAAAGTACAACATGCAAACACGTGTTCCAGATTTAGATGGTGTTACTTCCTGATTTTTTTCTAGTGTGGCTGGAGCTGGCAGCCTGAACATGTTCTGACCTGAACGGGAATGAGCTAATGAACGGAAGACATGTTCATGTTAACTTCAACTCATTCTGCAATGAAAGAACTGCTTGCTGTGTGCTTATATGTTCCTTCTCAAAAAGCAGTAGTGAAAACGTTGATCCTCTAGGACCCAAACCTTACTGGCCCTAAAGATGAGCAATAAATAGAGCAAATTTGGTTAATTTTGGGTTGTATTGTATTTTATTTCTGTTTTATCTGAACAGACCAAAGTTATCACAAAAGTGTTAAACAATGTAAAGTAAACTGAATGTAAGGTTGAAAAGGCTTTTGAAATGTCCTGTGAAAATACACGGTCCTCTATAAACATCTCAGTTGTCAGTCCTCATTTCGTTACATGGTGCTTTCAAGGAGACTTTCCAGACTTTCTTATAATACTTGAAACAAGTCTTGATTATTCTTCAGACTTTAAACGTTTTCCTTGTGGCTTGTTTTAAATTGTTTCCAGTCCAATACTGACCTTTTCCAATGAAATGCTTTCTCTTTTGTTTTGCCACTTCACTCTGATTTATGATTTTTTTTTTTAAAGACACGACTCTCAGATTCTGTAAATAGTTTTTTTTTTTAGACCTGTCATGCTGTCATGGACAGGTTTTAGAAACCCCTTCCCACCCCCCAATAATATAGAAAATATATTCTATTATTGTCTAGTGTTGCAAAAAAGACTGAAAGAAGTAAAGACCCAAAGAAAAACTTCAAAAAGCTCAATGAAACCCAAAACACGATAGATCAAGACCACTTCAGAAAATAAAAAGAAAGACTGATACCTACAAATGAAAGTAGAATTTAGGTGTAATTTTAAAGTTTGTTCACCTCACCTCACTGAATTTTTTTCTTACATTCAGAGAAAAATGTGCTGTTTTATTCATGAATAACAATGTGGACTTATTTTTCTTGTTTGTTCTTCATTCAGTTAATTTAAAATTCAGCTACAGTAAACTTTTTGGAAAAACATTTTTCAGGTGATTTCATCAGGCATCTGCTGGGCCAGCCCCGGAAAAAAGTGGGTGGCGTTGATGTATGAAGAAACGGAGAGACGCACAACACCTCGGCACGGTTTCTCCCGTGTCTAACGTGATGACAGCTGAATGTACGGAGACCCATAGGCAGCCAGGGACATCGTGGCACTTCCTACTGTCAACAAACCGTCTTTACTCTCACGTTAAATCACGCAGGTCTTTCCGGAACCATTAAAGTTGCGGGGCGCGTAGCAGTTCAGAAGTTGTGTCGCTGAGTGAGGGAACTCCTCCAAAACACACCAGCAACCAGGCTGAAGAAGTTGGATATCTAGTCTGACTGGCTCTAACGGACTGATTCCACATTTTAACAAGACAGTTTACAGGTAAGAAAAACCCGCAGTCAAACATATATGTTTATGTTTTTCGCTACTCGTACCAGAAACTACCTTCCCAGCCCCCACTTTAAGATAAATAGTCTATTATTACAAAAAACCCAAACACGCCTTCTTTTACAGCTTCTCCCTGATGGACCTGACTGTGACCACGTTGCGTGTTTTCCTCTCTGTTAAGATTTATTTACCAAACTTTTCGTGGTTTGATCGTCGCAGGGATTTTGTTGTGTTTTAGACATGATTTCTCCTCCTTTTTCTGACCTCAATGCAGCCAATGTGTGAGTTAATGACGTGATGTGAATGGATGATAACAGTGAACCTCTGCAGACCGACTGATCCCCCTGCTGTGTGTCAGCTGTGGCCTCTGCTGTCAGCTGTTTCACCGCAGACAAACACAGCCGTGTTTCTGCTACTTCACACCGACCCTGATCAGACCTGCACAAACCTAAACCTTAGTTTAAGGAAGATTTTTGGTTTAGTGGGCCATTTATTTTGTGTAAACTGTTGACTTAGGGTGTACTTTTTTGCATCTAAAAAGAGGCCATTCCACATAATGAGATGGTGTAAAATGATCTGTTTCCTCATGCAGACAGCAAATGAAATACATATGCACACTGGGGTGTTTAACAACAAATTCAGTCTGTATTCAATCTTGTAATACTGCTACTTCAACATGTAATAACATGGTATTTTGCATCTGTGACAGTCTCAAATTTATGTGGTTTCCTTATGATAAAAACAACCATGTCCTCATTAACAGTAAAAACCACACAGGATGACTGTGTATCAGATAATGCTTGTTAATTTTGTACATACGTTTCTTGTTTGTGTTTACAAAAGCAATTCAGTTCATCTTAGTTAACTTGAAGTATTATTTAGCCCCGATTCTTGTTTTAAGTCATTTAAAACATTAAAATCTGTATATCTTGATGCATCAATTAGCTCCGGATTAATTTTTCATAAAATATATGGTGTTGGTTTGCAGTAAAAACAGTATTTTTTATTATGAATCTGCTTTTAAAGTAGAAAAAAGCAACAATTTTATTACATTCTGATTAAAACTTTTCTGCACAATTATCTAACAATATTAAAAAGTAGTTTTACTGCATATTTTAGTGATTCATGCATCATCTCATGCTAAAAACAAATTCATGTCTGTGTGGTAATCCATGACTTTGCAGTAACACTGCATGATTCAGTGTGCTGGTCGTTTGCTTGAATGGACTGAATCATCATGTTTTAAGAACAGAAAATCTATCAGTTTGGATAAAAATAGTTTTAAAAATTAAGTTTCACAGAAAAAAAGGAAAAAAGACCCACTTTCTAAGGGATGTACTTGATATCACAGCTGATGCTGCAAAATTACACTTCTACTCAAGAAAAAACACTTTCAATGTCTTTTTACAGGCTGTAGACCTTAGAATTCACCAAAAAACCATTTGAATAGGATTTTAATAAACGTGTCTGTCTCTGAGGTGAATACACATTTTCAAACATCCACCTTCAGAGAGACCTCCAGATAACACCTGCTAACACACACCAGAAGCTGATGGCTCTTCTAGATCCACCAGCGATCCTTATGCTGATTTAAATGCACATTAGCATACTTTTTACTTAATTATTAAACACGTGTAAGGGCATCGTATGTCACACTACTGCAAAGAAATCTGAGATGTTGCATTGAAAGGAACCCAGTGTATTATAACTGCAGAAGGATACCACTTTATAAAACACCAGCCTTCTGAAGGACAAGAAAATGTGTGTTTTATATAATTTGTTACTTCAGAAAGGAGCTTTTTATAGAATAAAGAAATGACAGCATTCCTGCAGCGTCAGTCCTTTTGGTTCAACGGACAGGAAAAGACAGGAGAGCTGATATTATTTTAGGTGAGGGGAAATGGCTGCAACAGCTCGTGTGTGTTTAATCAGATCCTGTAAAGAATAAAGGGATGCATGTAGATGTGAGGTGTATTTTTATCCAGAAAGAAATAATACAAACTTGTTTAGATGCCACAGACAAAACATTTTTGATACAGATTTTTTTTAAGTCATAAACATGCATTATACATAAAATTTTTGCAGGTTCCACAGTGACTGAGACAGACTAAGAAACATACTTCACAGCAAAACTTACTGATTAACTCAGTTACCCAGTAAACATGGGACTTACATAAACTTAATGATTTACATATCCCAAAATGTGCACCATTTACAACTCCTTCTGCATGAAAATAACTTAAATGTAACCAGTGTTGTTGTATTAGAAAGTGTCTCTTCACCCTGTCAGATTTACACTGCTTCCTGTCAATACGTCCATCCATCCATCCATCCATCCATCCATCCATCCATCCATCCATCCATCCATCCATCCATCCATCCATCCATCCATCCATCCATCCATCCATCCATCCATCCATGTGTGAAACCTGAACATCCCTCTCTCTCCTAGTAACACTTCTCAGCCCCTCCTGGAGCCAGTAAGGATATATAACCATGGCTTATTTCTAAAACAGGATGCCAGATGCTATTGTTGTACTATATTGCATCAAATTTTGTTGACTTCAATTTAAATCTTAGGGCAGGTTCAGCAAACATGTGCAACTATTTTTGAGTTTGAGGATGATTTTTTTTCCCCCCAGAAAATAACAAATCTCTCCTACTTACTGATCCACAGTTATAATTCAGGTAATCGGGGTATTTCTTTCCTCAGTGGAGCTTGTTTGATTATAACCATCTGGTAACTGACACTTCAATGTTTTGGCTTAATGTCGTTGAATTCCTAAAGAGATGATTCCAGATTTATAAAGTGTGTTTAATAACATGATTCACAAATGCATCAGCAGCCATTTGTGTTTAGAAAAAACCTCATCGTAACATGTTAGCTTGTTGTTTTGGCAGTCTCTTTCTAATGTCCTCAGTTCACCCTGAGTTTTATAAAAGTTTGGGATTTTCCAAAGAAAAAAAGCACATTTCGTTGATGATGAACTGACAGTGAATCTGCAGTCATGATGTGATCTCACTTGAGAAAACTGTTGTGCAACATCTCATATGCAAACTATTAGAGCTGAGCTGTTTTTGAGGGTGCGGCATATCCTCGGGCACCTCTGGGGTCCTCTAAGGAAAAAAAAAAACCTTCTTCCATCCAAACAGACCATTGTATCCATGACGACACAGCCTCGGCCCTCTCGCACAAACATCAGAGTTGTTCTTTTCTCTGGGGAAATGTTTATGTAAAAAGGCAGTTCCACCCACCGACTGTATACGAGTGTGTGTGTGTGAAACAGTCCAAGTGACTGATGTTCAACATGTGCACGCTTTGGAACAGGATGATGAGACAAAAATGTGAGAGGGGGAAACACAAAGAAAACGTCAGGATGAAAAGGAATTTGGAAAATAACAACATTCCCTTGTGGAATGTTTGAGTGTTAGCCAGAGTTGCAGGGATGCTGGAATGTAACCTGGATGAAAATGAGAAGAGTGAGGTGGAGCTAAGTAGGTCTGAATGTAAATCAACCAAAGTGTCTATTCTTTTTAAACAAACCCACCCCGAGTTTTTCCCACAGTCAGCATATACCGTCATGGTTTTCCTGTAAACTCTCTCAGCTGTTAAACACACTGATTGTTTCACGCCATCACAAGTATTTTAACTGATACAATTAATGCCACGAAATTTTAATGCGTAGAAAAGTTAAAAACAAATGGGATGGATCTCTTGAAGTGTGAACTATGACTGTTTTGTAAAGTGCCTCAGATCGGCATGTCCTGTTTGGACTCTGTGAAAGTTTACAAGTATAAAAAGTAAACTAATCTAACATTATGGCAGCTTTGAGGGCTTTCCTATACCACTATTTTCCTAGTGCAGTTTTTAATTAAAGAAACTCCCTCATCTCTATACCCTGATTGACAGCTGATTGCTCTGATGGAAGCACAGTTAAACAGAAAGACCATCATTAGCCTGTGAAATGGGGAGTCTGTGCTTTTAGCCATGCCGTATTCACACATCTCAGTACCAAATATTTCAGCAAAGTTTGGCATCTTTGTGAATTAAACTCAGCTTCCCAGATGTGTTCTTTTTATCCATTTGGCTGAGGTTAAGCAGTGCCGCCTCATTTTAAAAAAATGCATGTTAACAAGAGGCTGCTTTCCTTATGGTCCAGCCTTTTTAACTGTGTTTATAAAAGATGATCAAGCATTTCCATGTGACGCCCTCAAAAGTCTCTGAGCTGTGTTTAAAACCGATCTGTACATTTTAATTTGATGAGTTTGAATAAGTATTCCATTAATTCAGAACTGCAGATTTATTTTCCCCAAGCGTTTAGATCAAAATTTTTTGGGTGAGCTGAATTTAATTATCTCTTTCATGATGTAAAAATGGCTGATCATATGGTCTTTCATGCACATATTTTTTGTCCTATTTAGTTACAAAGGATCCGAATAAATATGTTGATTTGTATACACTCTCTACCTTTATGTTATTTAGAGTTTGGCTGGCAGACCCACTTAAAATGAGCACAAATACAGCCTATTTGTTTTGTTTTTAGTGTATAACCCTATGATTGGGCAACTGAAAAAAGTATAAACAATTTTATTAAAATGTGCAAAGTAATTTACGAGCATGTACTTGGTAATTTTTTTTCTCCTTTTTTGTTTATGATATTAAAAACAAATTGTTTGGGGGTTTGTAGTGTTGAATGGATTAAATCAACAATTTGAATTATTTGCCATTAAAAATATCCTTAAAGAGCAACTCACCCTCAAAACAGTTTTTTTCTGCTAATAAACTGTATTAGTGGGTCTTTACCAATGCAACCTTTCCGTTTTTGGGCATTTTTTGACATTTTCATGTAAACTTGTTAAAATCTACACTTTTTGGTCTAAAAACGTCTCAGTGCTGCCCTTTTAGGGTTGAAAGGTGATTATTGCATTTGAATTTTGTGATTGGCTGAAAGGGGTTCATGCCTACGTCAGCGCTCATGTCTACGTCACCAGCATTGTCTCTAAGACACGCCTCCTGGAGTATAAAACCATCTCTCAGACAGACACGCCCTCGCCCGCCCGTTGTCTCCAGCTTCTCACCAGAGAGCTGCAAACAGGGATTTAGAGCAACTGGTTGAAAACTACGACAAAGAGAATAACTAATATCAGTAAAATCAGGGCAAAGACTTTATTTTACTGCAGTGATCGTGTAGATATGATTTGTGCACGTTATATTTCTATTCAGGCATTTACTCAGACCCGTCTCAGCAACACGGGAGTTTAGCATTGTGGCTAACAACAATCAATCGGTAAACTACTCTGAAAACTACGACAAAGACAATAAATAATATCATTAAAAGAATAGTGAAATCGGGACAAAGACTTCCATGCAGTGGTTGTGATTGTGTGGATGTGATTTATAGACGTTATATTCTCATCATTGTCGGGTTACCTGTCTACAACACGGCAAAGTCACACTGAAGCTAATCTGAACATGGAGAAGTGCTACCCATCAATCACAGCTCAGGACCGCCTCTTAAGCAACACCTTCTTCAGCATTATTTGAAAAAGTAGTTAGAAGGCAGGAGGATAATTGAGAGGGGGGTGAGTTCCTTACAGTTAATGAAGTACAATTATTACTAAATAGTAGTGTGGTACTAGGAAGTTATAATTTTGGCTGGGTTATATGGTAAATGGCGTGTACTTGTATAGTGCTTTACTCAGGTCCTATGACCCCTAAAGCGCTTCACACTACAGTTTTTTGTCATTCACCCATTCACACACACACACACGTTTGGTGATGATGAACTACACACATGTTTGTAGCCACAGCTGTCCTGGGACACACACTGACAGAGGCGAGGCTGCCAGACACTAGCGCCACCGGACCCTCCTACCACCACCAAACAGGCAGGGTGGGTTAAGTGTCTTGCCCAAGGACACAATGGCCAGGCGATCTTTTCTCTGGCAGAGCAGGGATTCGAGCCAGTGACCTTCCGGTTACCGGACGACCCGCTCTACCGCCTGAGCCACGGCCGCCCATATAGTCTAAAAATCTCAGATTTTATTTTTTTCAATTCCATTTATGATTTTTCCCGTTACTGTTGTTGCTTGCCAAACTGCTATGTAAAACTCACCACTCATTTACACTGGAAGCATAACAGATACGTAGAATCAGTGAAGCGTAATACGTGGCAGATAGCTGCCATTAAAGTCAATGGGACTGTTTTCACCGGGTGTGAAGCAGTGCGAATCGGCCCTTTACGTGGCAGTTTTTTTTTTACACTATGCTTCTAAAACACGTCAAGCACAGCAGTACCTGTGAAGGGTTTGAAGTGCATAGGTTGTGCGTGAAAATAAACTATATAGCTTCTGGATACATGTTGTCATCTTTCTCCCGGCTTGTTGTTGTGTGTACTGACAAAATCATGCGGGATTTCACAATTCTCCCATGATTTTGTGATCTCCTGGGACCACTTAGATGGTGCACACTCGCAAGAGTAATGTGTCTGAAATGCTTCCGGTGGAAAGGGACACGCAGTTGCTTTTGCGTGCAAAACGCTACGCACTTCTATGGAAGCTCTGGGGAATCAAAAATGTGCCATTACACAAAAACTCAATTTACTGATTTTTTAAATCAGCCGTAACAGAAAAATTGAATTATTAAATTGATTTTTTGCCCAGGCCTAGTTCTAATATTAATATTTAAATGTTTTTTGTGTGATTATTTACTGATTTTCTTTTGGTGTGGATGTTTCTCTTTAAAGACTAGACAAATTAATATCTAAATTCATTATGTCATCCCTCTTCAGTGCATTCCTGTGGCACAGACTCTATAAACATTTGGTCATAAAAACCACTTGATAGAGCGCTGACAGCTGTCAGCATGTTGCAGCCCTCTCATTCTCCCACTCCGCCCCTCCTCTTTCACACACGCTGAAGGACCAGACTGTCGAAGGGGCTGGAACAGTTTTTTAATATCCAGAATTGTCCGCTTGTTGTTGTGCTGCTTGTATTTTGGTGAATGTGTTTCAGCAGACTCAGCGTTCTAGTTGAGAGAGTGTTCTATCGCTGTGCAGCACGAGCTCACGATAAACAATCACAATCAGAAGACATCAGCTGTCATTCAGCTCTCTCCAGAGGATTCCCCCAATGTCTGTCTGTCTGTCTGTTTGTGTTCAAACCTGCACGTGCCATCCGACTACTTTAGTGTATGTGAATAGCTTGAATAGCACAGAGGTTATGCATCGGTGTGAGCCTCATTCTGGCAGGCAGACAGAAAATGAAGCAGCGGCTTTATTGTCAGCGTTAGACTGCGATCAACAGAAAATACAGCAAGTCAGCAGATACCACTTCCTCCATTCTTTCATCATACTATCATGTTGTTTGATCACATCTTTACATGTTTCTATGATCTACAATTTTTCAAGTTGGGGGGCACGTTTATGTTTATCAAACACTAGCCATTTCAAATTTATCATAAACCTGTGATGGTCAAGCTGCCTTGTTCAGTAAGAATCCCTTCGTTAATGTTTCATCAAAAACTCACATTTCTCAGTTATAAAAACATTAAATGATGGTAAATGTTTTTATTCTCCTAATTTGCACAATATTAAAAAAAAGTAAAAGTATTGTTGTTTATATGTATTTTATAATATTTTACTTTTTACTCAACTGTAAAGAGTCAAACCTCTGACTTGACATGGAAGCTTCAGGGACCCAACAGATTTTAGAGTATTGGTGGTTTCTGACACCGAATACCTTGAAATGATTTTTGAATTTGAACATTTATTTATTTAAGAAGTTAGACAATCCTTAAAAATAAGGAATCTGAACCAATGATGGGCTTTTATTTTCATTTGACATATCATAGACTGATTACGATATACAACTTTTATTGATCTTGTTGGTGTTTTGGGGACAGTTGCACAACGAGCTGTAAGTTTGGCTTCTTGTTTTAAAATCACCACAAACATTGATTTATCTTTTTACTTAGTGTTTCACTTCTTTTTCTTATGACTGCTCCTTTCAGGAGTCACCACAGCAAGGCATTTGTCTCCATCTAAGCCTGTCCTCTGCTTCCTGTTCTCTCATACCAACCAACCTCATGTCCTCCTTCACTACATCCATATATCTCCTGTTTGTCCTTCCTCTAGACCTCCTGCCTGGCAGTTCCCACCTCAGCATCCTTTTCTCAATAAACCCACTATCCCTCCTCTGTACATGTCCAAACCATCTTACTCTGGTCTCTCTGACTTTATCTCCAAAACATCTAACATGTGCCATCATTCCTGGTCCTGTCCATCCTTGTCACTCCCAACATTTTCATTTCTGCTACCTCTAGCTGTGTCCCCTTTTCCTTCCTCAGTGGTTCCATCTCCAAACTAGAGAACACAGTTGGTTTCACCACTGTCTTGTACATCTTTCCTTTCATTATTGCTGATACCCTTGTCACACATCACCCCTGACACTTTCATCCACCTGTTCCAACCTGCTTGTACATGTTTCTTCACTTTTTCTTCACTCACTCCGTTGATTTGGACTGTTGACTCTAAGTACTTGAAATCCTTCACATTCTTTATCTCTGCTCCCTGTAACCTTACTGATCTACTTGTGTCTCTCTAATTCACACACATGGACTCTGTCTTGCTGCTGCTAACCTTCATCCCCCTTCTCTCCAGTGCACCTCCACCTCTCTAGATGTTCATCCACCTGTCCTCTTTTCTCACTACAGATAACATCTGCAAAAATTGTGATCCATTGAGATTCTTGTCTGACCTCATCTGTCAATCTGTCCATCACCATAGCAACAAGAAGGGGATCAAGGCTGATCCTTGATGCAGTCCCATCTCCATATTTAACTCATCTGTCACACCACCACCTTACAGCTGCCATACATGTCCTGCACCACTCTGACATACAGTGGGGCAAAAAAGTATTTAGTCAGCCACCAATTGTGTAAGTTCTCCCACTTAAAAAGATCAGAGAGGCCTGTAATTTTCATCATAGGTATACCTCAACTATGAGAGACAAAATGAGGAAAAAAAATCCAGAAAATCCCATTGTCTGATTTTTAGAGAATTTATTTGCAAATTATGGTGGAAAATAAGTATTTGGTCACCTACAAACAAGTAAGATTTCTGGCTTTCACTGACCTGTAACTTCTTTAAGAGGCTCCTCAGTCCTCCACTCGTTACCTGTATTAATGGCACCTGTGTGAACTCGTTATCAGTATAAAAGACACCTGTCCACAACCTCAAACAGTCACGCTCCAAACTCCACTATGGCCAAGACCAAAGAGCTGTCAAAGGACACCAGAAACAAAATTGTAGACCTTCACCAGGCTGGGAAGACTGAATCTGCAATAGGTAAGCAGCTTGGTGTGAAGAAATCAACTGTGGGAGCAATTATTAGAAAATGGAAGACATACAAGACCACTGATAATCTCCCTCGATCTGGGGCTCCACGCAAGATCTCAAAATGATCACAAGAACGGTGAGCAAAAATCCCAGAACCACACGGAGGGACCTAGTGAATGACCTGCAGAGAGCTGGGACCAAAGTAACAAAGGCTACCATCAGTAACACACTACGCCGCCAGGGACTCAAATCCTGCAGTGCCAGACGTGTCCCCCTGCTGAAGCCAGGACACGTCCAGGCCCGTCTGCGGTTTGCTAGAGAGCATTTGGATGATCCAGAAGAGGATTGGGAGAACATCATATGGTCAGATGAAACCAAAATAGAACTTTTTGGTAGAAACTCAACTTGTCGTGTTTGGAGGGGAAAGAATGCTGAGTTGAATCCAAAGAACACCATACCTACTGTAAAGCATGGGGGTGGAAACATCATGCTTTGGGGCTGTTTTTCTGCAAGGGGACCAGGACGACTGATCCGTGTAAAGGAAAGAATGAATGGGGCCATGTATCGTAAGATTTTGAGTGAAAACCTCCTTCCATCAGCAAGGGCATTGAAAATGAGACGTGGCTGGGTCTTTCAGCATGACAATGATCCCAAACACACCGCCCGGGCAACGAAGGAGTGGCTTCGTAAGAAGCATTTCAAGGTCCTGGAGTGGCCTAGCCAGTCTCCAGATCTCAAACCCATAGAAAATCTCTGGAGGGAGTTGAAAGTCCGTGTTGCCCAGCGTCAGCCCCAAAACATCACTGCTCTAGAGGAGATCTGCATGGAGGAATGGGCCAAAATACCAGCAACAGTGTGTGAAAACCTTGTGAAGACTTACAGAAAACGTTTGACCTCTGTCATTGCCAACAAAGGCTATATAACAAAGTATTGAGATTAACTTTTGTTATTGACCAAATACTTATTTTCCACCATAATTTGCAAATAAATTCTTTAAAAATCAGACAATGTGATTTTCTGGATTTTTTTTCCTCATTTTGTCTCTCATAGTTGAGGTATACCTATGATGAAAATTACAGGCCTCTCTGATCTTTTTAAGTGGGAGAACTTACACAATTGGTGGCTGACTAAATACTTTTTTGCCCCACTGTACTTCTCTGCTACTCCTGACTTCCTCATACAGGACAGATCCATTCTCGGTACCCTGTCATATGCTTTTTCTAGAACTGCAGAGAACTAGAACTAGCTTTTTTGTACTTCCCCATCAACATGGCATTCTTTCTTGGCATGAAACCATACTGCTGCTCATAAATACTCACTTCTGTCTTTAGTTTCAATGACTCTTTCCCACAGCTTCATTGTAGAACACATCAACTTTATTCCCCTGTAATTTCTACAACTCTACATGTCTCCCTTGTTCTTAAAGGTCGGCACCAACGCACTTCGCCTTCATTGCTCTGGAATCCTCTCACTCTCTAAGATCTTGTTAAATAAAAGAGTCAAAACTTTATTGCCCCCTCTTCTAAACGTTTCCATGCCTCCACAGGTAAATCATCAGGACCAACTGCCTTTCCACTCTTCATCCTCTTCAATGACCTCCTAACTTCATCTTTACTAATCTTTGGTACTTCATGGTCCACACTGATTACCTTTTCTACTCTTTGTTCTCTTATTTTCCTCATTCTTCAACGCTTCAATGTTTTCTTTCTATCCTCGGATCACACTTCTGGTTCCTGTCAACAGGTTTTCCTCCTTGTTCTTCACCCCCTGATCTGCTGCACATCCTTCCATCTCTGTTTCTCTGCTTCACCAACCTGCACAGACCAGTCTCTCCTTTCTTACAGTCTAAGTACACAAGTCATCATATACCTTTTGTTTGGTCTTTGCCACCTCTACCTTCACCTTACGCTGCATTTCCCTGTACTCCTGTTTACTGTATTCTGTCTCATCAGTGTCCAACTTCTTCTTAGCTAACCTCTTTCTCTGTAAACACTCCTGCACTTTTTCATAACATCACCAAGTCTCCTTGTCTACTCTCCTCCCTGATGACACTCTAAGGACTCTCCTGCCCATCTCCATGATCACACTAGCTAAAGTTGTTAAGTCACGTGGAAGCACCTCCTGTCCACCCAGAGCCTGTCTCAACTCCTCCCTGAAAGCCACACAACACTTGTCCTTCGGTCTGCCTTTTCATCTTCATCTTCTTCATCACCAGGATCATCCTACACCACCATCCTATGCTGTCTGACTACACTCTCCCCTACTACTTTACAGCCACTAATCTCTTTCAAATGACATTGTCTACACTTGATGTAGTCAATCTGTGTGTTGCTAGCTTCACTCTAGTGACTCTATGTTCCTGCCTCTTCTGAAAGAAAGTTTTCACTACAGTCATACCATCATTTTTGCAAAGTCTACCACCATCTGTCCTTCTGCATTCCTGTCTTGGATACCAAACCTTCCTATCACTTCCTTATCACCTCTGTTACCTGCCCAATGTGTCCATTGAAGTGTCCCACAAAAGAATAAAAAATGAAGCTAAGTTGAATGTTCAGGTTCCTCCAAACAGGAGCAGTGGATCAGACTGTTGGAGTTTGCTTTTTCTTCTCCACCAAGTTTAATTAGTTTATTTCTATTCTAAGTTTATGTAAGATTTAGGTTTCCATCTTGTTCTGTGTTATTTTTTTTGAAGCAGTACCAGTTTTGTGCACTAGCAGATTATTGGTTGCCTTCTTTTCTATCCTAAGTACTGTAGTGGCTGTAATATTTTCACTGATACTCATTTTGTTAAAAACACATTTGCAGTGCAATTGTACAAAGACAGATTTCCCTCACAATATATTATGTTTGCACTGTAAAATCTTTATTTAAACCTACACAAACATAGAGAGAGCTTACAGAAGAGTGATGATGTTTCATGGTCAGACAGCTGGTGCTTTGTCCCTGTCAGCTGTGATGTGTGTGTATACAGTGAACTTCTAGCTGTATGTGTGTGTCAGTTGTTGCCTTGGCTACGTCTCTCTTAATCCTGCTATTTTCTACAGCTCAGTACCAGGTAGCACACACTTGTCCAACTCAGACAATTTTTAAAGCATCTTTGTCTAGGAGATAAACATCCATTATATTAACCGATAATTAATGTTATGGTGTGTTTAAGTGTTGGTCTTCACTGAATGATTTACTGTCCTGGTATACAGAGGTTAATGTAGCTGTTACAATTAATAATTTGTTCAAATCTACTGTGTAGAATAAGTCTCAATACTTATCAAAAAGACCCATAAACCATAACAGAAGTGACACACCTGCAAACTTTGTCAACAACAGCTATTAATCTGTGCGATGGCCCTTGTACTTACAAGGCATTCTGCTGTGATGTTTAACCAGTTAAAGTTTTATGGGTGTAACACGTGTAAGTTACTTCTGTAATGCAAATGTTTCATTTAGCTTCATCTGAAGCTCCTAACATGAACATTAATCCAACTAATCTGCTATTGTGACTCAGAATGAGTCACTGATATGCTTAAATATGTACTTTAACTTTTGGAAACATTTAAGAGCAAAAGATCAGTATATTTTTTCTTACAGTGCCTGTAAAATTTATTTTGACATTTAAAAAAAGTTTTTTTTTTTTTTTTTTTTAGTAGGGGCGTGGGGTGGGGGTCGATATTTGTTATTGCAGGCAAATCTAGTTAGTTTGCACTGGCAGTCATCGGTAAATATTTGCTACTTTCTCATTTTGATTTGTCCAGAAAGCATGTATATTAAACTTTATAGCTACATCAAGCCTGAAACAAATTTTGAGGATAAAAAAATCTGCTGCAAGAAACTAGAAGTCTTACTTTGTAATATCACAAGAACTAAGATGTAAACAAATTGCCATAAAAGTTTGAACATTATTGTGTTAGCTGCCTTGGAAAATATTCAGCACATACTATGGACAACCTGTGTTTTCTCAAATTATCTGTTGAAGGTGCCATGACAGTTTCCTCAATGACAGCTTGTTTGGTCACCTGCTGGAGTGTAAAGTAAAAGTCAGCAAGCGCAGAGGCTGTGGACCGATGAACCCAGAAATAACGTTAAGAGGCTTGTCTGGCTGGATGCAGAGCTGAGGATTACTTGGGTTCAGTGGGACAGTGACTCCTTGCAGGTGCAGAAGTCAAGTGATTTAACCATGCTAGTTTCCCACATACTTAGAAGCCACGTGTTGGTGGTAGCGACCTTTTTTACCAATTTAAATAGGACTTTTTAATTGTAAGTTTTGGTTCTTCTTTGCACGCAGTTTGATTTCTAGAAACAGTTCTGAAGAATTTTGTGTGAAATATCTATACTGAGAAATGTTGAAGTTACAGTACAGACCAAAAACTATTCATTCATTGGTAAGAAAAAAGTTTGATTCTGCTGCGATATGTTTTTTTTTTTAAATTACAACTTGACTAGTCTTGATTTTTTTTCCCTCTGATGTTAATCTGTTTACAGGAACTGCTCTGGTTTTGTCATCATTCACTGTTTCATGGAAATCATTGCTCAAAGTTGCATGTCTGAACATGTTTGAGTTTTTCCAAGTTTGTTCATCATTGTGCCTCAGTTGTTGTGCCCAGCTTTTAGAATTAAATTAAGGATGATCAGAAAACTGAGTTTTGCTTAATTTGGTAGAAATATTGGCCTAGGTACCAGTTTTTCCTAAAAAAAAACTGCTACTACTGTAGGAGAATTTTTAGTATGATGTTATTTTTAATAAAGGCTAATTAAACATTTAAAGTCTTCCAAACACTGAAACCTTTAACTCACTGGGCTGCTATTGCTGGCACAAAACTCAGAGTGACATTTATGAGGGAGTTTCAAAAAATTCTCAGAAGATTCCCAATAATTGTTGGTTTCCTCTTCTGCATCACTCTTATATAACTTGAAGTTTTACATTTTTTGTCAATTTTATCTTAATTATCATAAGTCTGGAAATGGGAGAAATGTAAGAAAACTTTGGGAGGAGTTGGCTTCTAACACAACATTCTGGTTTACTGGAAAAAAACAACCCAGAGTATGATTTGAAACCTTACGAGAATTGCAAACGGAGATCAGATTAAGATGTTTTGTGACTAAATTGTATGAATTTTATCGCAGTTTTGTGTCTCCTGCTCCCCAGTGAGATAAAAACCTAAGTAGTTATGTGTGTTTTTCAGAGGCACTTATTGTCTTTTAGAGGTGTAATGTTATTTTTAAATTACTGTGTTGTTTAGGATTATATAAAAATACAACTATGTCTTGTCCACAGCATGAATGAGTTTAGGTCTGTAGTGGTTTAGCAGACATTCTAGTTTCTTTTTGTACTCTGCTTTCACAGCTTGGGTTTCACTCTGGTTCTACGCTTTGTGGTTTAAAGTTCACACTCAACCACCCATTTAACACCAGCAGTTTTTGTTAAACAAAGCAGCTCTGGCTCACCAATACTAAGAAAATCAGCAGTGTCCCAAATTCATGCACACAAAAGCTGTCCACAGTCACAGCTGCTCAGCTGTCCTTGTTTCTGTATCCAGGTTCACCTCAGCTGTGTCACTACAAAGACAGCAGCTCTGAACTGGTCTAGACTCTTATTTCCCTCCAGTTAACAGAGGCCTCATTGATTGTGACACACTGTAGGTTTTTTTTCAGGCTGTCCATCCCCTTGTGCTGGGATCTGCTCTCAGATACACGAGCAGGTCAAAGGTTTGCTCTGTGTTGAAGTAGTCATATACTGTACATAAATAATTTACAATGAGGGTTCTGTGATGTGATATGGTAAACAAAGCTTCTCTGTATCTGGTGTGTGCATTTGAAGATACATTCAGTGTGAGATTATAAAGATAGTTGTAGCTTAGATAGCAGTTTCCCCATTTGTTTCAGGTTTTACAATGATTTAAGAAGGAAGATCATATTTTACAGATTGAAAATCCAATATGTTGTTCAAGCAACACACAGAGGCTCAAAAGACTTGTTTTTTCTTGAGTTCGTATATTTAATACACGGACAATCTTTTTTATTATTTATGATCTAATATTGGAGTTTAAATAGGAAGTTGGACTTACGATGATTCTTCAAGTTAGAGGAGCATTGAGGAGTTTACTTTGTTTTAGTCTTTTTTTGTTTCCCTTGTTCTTTTGTCCCCTCCCTGTCCAAGATTTCTCACGCACTCTCCTCTCAGTTGGTGTTATTTTGCAGAAGCTTGTCTGTCTGTGAGGCATTTTTTGTTTTGTTTTGTAAAGACTTTTATTAGTGCCACAATGTTTTCTTCTTCTTTTAAATATTAGTTTTTCTTCTTGTCATTACGCTTAGCTTTTAATTCATGTTGTGGTTTCTTGTGTATATTTTCCTAATGTGATTTTCCATCAGTAAGACTGAGAATCGTCTCTTTATCGCCCTCTACAGGTGATGAGGAATGGAACCAGGATCGGTGGTGCGTGCTGTGTTCGAGTTCCTCCCCAGCGTCTCTGAGGAACTCCCACTTTTTGCTGGAGATGTCATCGAGGTACTCAGTGTCGTGGATGAGTTCTGGTTGCTAGGTAACAAAGATGGCGTCACAGGTAAGTTTCACTGATCATCACTGACAAAAACAACTATGGTTTCAAATGTTTGTCATGAATTATGTTTATAAGAACAAAAAGTTTATCATCAGCCTTGTGAAAAGAAACAATCCACTCCTGGAATATGAGCGGCATCTGAGTTCATGATGGAAAATTATGCTTTTGAAAAACTGGATTCAGTTCTTTTTTTTTTACTTGTTGTCATAACTTCCTTCCAACAATCCAATAACTGTAGAAAATTGGTTCCAGAACTCACTGATGTAACCCAGCAGGACCTTCCCTCCATCTTTAGGTCAGTTTCCAAGCACCTTTGTGGAAGAAATTACCATCCCCAGCTCCAAACCTGGAGACACACTGTTTGTGTGCATCAATGATTTCAGCTCAGCAGAGTCAGGGACTCTGTCCCTAAAGAGAGGTACTGTTTTGTTATGTCTACTCATGTTTAATTCAGACTTTTAACATAGTGGCTGAAGTGTGAATTTTTTGTGTTTTTATCAAACCCTCCACCAGCTAACACTAACAGCTAACATTTTCTCACTTAGCTTAACGCTACGTGTTGATGTTGGAGTTCTCAGGTAAACGGACTTGTGTTGTTTTGTGTTTTGTGTTGAACACTCTCACCTGACAGTCAGATTTAACTGAAGCCTTCTTTTCACTGCCATAAGCTGGAGGAAAGAAGTAACTGGTGAGAGAAAATAAAACCTCATTAGTTCAGTTTTAAATCCTCATTCTTCATCTGAATATTGAAAGTAAAAACGTGAGGATTTTTGCTTGTATTTACCTTAAAATGTTGGTTTTGCATTTAGAATATTTCACTACAAACTTGCATCTTAAGCCACAATGAACCAATTTACCTTATTAATCATGAATGATAAATATAAGGTCTAGCTTTCTTTCTTTGCATTTTTATTGCAAGGAGACACCATTTAAATATGTACCTTTTATATTTTTTAAGTATAAAAAACAACAGCTGTACTTTGAGCCAGATAGAACCAAGCAAATTAGCAAATAGTTTTTTTTTTTTTTTTTGGGTGAACATATCTTAACATGTTCCAAAATGTAATATTTAAACAAATCAGAATGTGTTTTCTGATGAAAAAAGGAGATTTATAGTAAACCTAAACACTTTTGTTTGACCCAAATTTAGATTAAAGTAAATTCTCTTTTTTCAAGTTTCTATTTTTAAAAGTACTTGAATTAACTTGATTTAGGGCATCATTAAAATTAATAAGCTGGAAATATTGTGAGGGTGTTTTGTGCCAATATGTGTCGGTTCTTCTGTTTTAAGTTTGTTTCCTAATGGTAGAATTTGTAATTCGTGCAACAGCTTTTTTTGCAAATTAATTTATTATCATTTGAAATTTTTTTAATATTCCATTTAAGATTTATTGCACAAAGACCTAAAAAATGTTTTTTTCTTAGAAAATGACCTTTAGTGTTGGAATTTCTATTAAATAGAAAAACAATTACAGCGTATGTAGTTTTCACTTTAGTTAACATAAATTTGATCACTTGAAACTTACCACTAGGTGTCCTCAGTGACCAAAGTTACACCAACATCATTGGATTGATTTTTTCTTTTTACCTACCACCATTTTTGTGATTTTTAGTTATTGTTTAGAAACACATACAGCACTGATGTTTATTGCGTAAATATCAGGAAAACGTGTCTTGTTTGTCTTAAAGTTTTCTAGAATAGCTTGTAGACTTTGTTTAACAATAGTTGCATTTATTGTGTATGTATATTGTAAGTGACTGAAGTCTGCTTATCACATTGAAACATTAAGCATGTATAAGAAAAATGCATTTAATTTTTTTTATCATGCCCACGTCAAGAGCACTTATTACAGCATTTTCTGTGTAGTAAATGGTAAATGGCGTGTACTTGTATAGCGCTTTTACTTAGGTCCTACGACCCCCAAAGCGCTTCACACTACAGTAGTCATTAACATATAATGTTTAGCATAACATAGGATACATAGGAAATAGTCATTATTGTCCATCTAGTTTTGTTTCCTATGGCTACACTGGCTCTATTCCAGTTTCGGTTGTAGACACAATAGGAGGTGGAGCTGCAGGTCTTTGGAATGTGACCCGTGTGACTTCTGGCTGACCAAACAACATTCCTGTAATCCTTTACCCTACAGTTATAGTAGAACCAATGCAATGTTATTGTAAAGTCAATGACAAAGCTACAAATCTGGATATCCTTATAATCTTACCAAAGCTTCAGATAAATGTCATGTTGGTTCAGGTATTTGTCCACAGAAGTGAAAGTAAATTAAGGCCAGTCACCCAATAAGAGGGAAAGTATTCTGTTTTTCCCATTTGTGATAAACACTTAGTTGTAATTTGTTGAGTTATTAGAAAAAAATGATTTTGTTTTTATGCCCCTGTGCTTAGAATTCCATCACACCAGATATTAGATTTGCTAATGATCTATATTTCAATTTAGGAAAATAGAAATAAAAGTAATTTTAGGTGTCTATACATTAAATGGAGTGTATTTTATCTCTTTAACTTTAGGTGATGTGATAGTGGGAGAGGCTGGAGGGTCCACAAACCTCTGCGAAGCCTGGCAACGTGGATGCAATGCCTGGGGTGTTCGCGGTCTTTATCCTGCATCATGTGTAAAGGAACTGAACCTCTCTGGCCGCTCACGGCAGCTGTCTGAGCGCTCAGCTCAGGCCCAGGCTTCAGAACTCCCACCCTATGCCTTAGGTCAAGCCCAGGCACTTATGAACCTTCATGCACAGCTCAATGAAGAGTTGGATTTTCGGGAGGGGGACTTGATCATCATCACAGGGCTGCCTGAGCCTGGCTGGTTCCAGGGGGAGTTAGAGGGTCGAAGGGGCATCTTCCCAGAGGGGTTTGTGGAACTGCTGGGTCCTCTGCGGTCTCCTCAGGAGCCAGTTAACTGTCAGTATTTAAATAGTGGCCCTCAGAAAATAAACTATGAGGATGATGTAGGAGACGGTACTGATGAGGAGGTGATGGAAGAAGGAGAAGTATTTACTGGAGAAGGAGATGACGAGAAGGAAACTATCATTGAGGAAGAGCACAAGGATGAGGATGGCATCTATGGAGTTGCCCTTTATGAGTTTCGGGCCATAGAGCCAAGTGAGTTGGACTTTGATGTGGGGGATCGCATTCGTATTCTTAACACTTTGGAAGACGGGTGGCTGGAGGGGGAGCTGAGAGGGCAGCGAGGTATCTTCCCTCATCGTTTTGTAAAGATAGACGATGATGGGGGAAAAACTACAGAGGAACTAAATATTGTTGAACCTGAAGACGTGAAAGAGAATGGTTGTACTGAACAAATCTCTGGTCCTGAATGTTCCAATGAGTCAAAAAATGATCCTGAATGGAGGGCATACATGGACCATACTGTGTGGGACCTGGACTATTTTGAGACAACTGAAGTGCAAAGGTGGCAGTGTGAAGACAAAAGTGGTGAGGGCCAAACTGAAGACATGAAACCAAGAGAAGCGGGAAATAGGTATCAGCCACCTAGACCTGTTCCCCCATCTCACAGACCACCTGAGAGACCCAAATCCACTCCTCCTGCAAGGCCCAGACTCCCACCTCGGCCTAGTCTACCTGTACATTACCCGAGGCAACAAGTTGGTCTTAAATCCAGTGGAAATCAGTCTAACTACATCAGTGGTAATGTTCAATCATTACAGCCTAAACGAACTCAGAGCCTCTTACTTCATAGCTCTCGACCTGGTTGGTCAAAAGATGAGACATATCTTCATAGATCACCGACAGAGAGTACATCCTCCACTAAGAAATCACATAGTACGGCCCAGGCGAAAGCTGTAGAAGGTCATAAACAACAAAGACTAACGCGCCATGCTAGTGTGAGTGATGCTGATATGAGGCCAAGTGTTGAAGCACGACCACGTTCCCAACACAGGTCTGAAAGACCTAATGGAACTCTGCCATCATCCATTACCTTAGAAGCTCTGGCTACTTCAGCCTGTGACTTGGAAGCCAAGCTTTCCCAGCAGCTTTTTGAATTTGAAAAAAGCTTGACAGCTTCTTACAATGACACTAATGTTGGCTTTGGTGCTTCCAGAGATGATTCATCTTCAGCTGACTCAAACCTGCAGTCCCAGATCTCCCGGCACTTTTCTATACTCAACTACAGCAATGAAAAAGACATCATCCTTGGCTCTTCACATTCTCCTGTGCCCAGATCTGGGTCTTCATCTTTGGAGAGGCACAGAACCCTTCGCCCTCCTCCTCGTCGTCCTCAAGTTCTGCGTCCCCCTGCCCCCCCTTCTTCATACAAACCAGCTCGTCCTGCTCCACGACCTCCTCCTCGCTGTTCAAGACAAAATGGCACACATCCATCTATCAGTTCCCCAGCCAACAATCCCATTTTCTACACCCCTGATGAGACAGCATCAGAAGTCCAACCTGAGGTTCTAGCTGAGTCTGATGACCCCACAGCCACTCAGGAGCATGAAATCCAGGCACAGTTGGAAGCACAGCAAGACCTAGAAAGGGAGATGGAACTGGAAAGTGAGAGAGAGAAGGAAGAGGAGGAAAGGTACCAGCTGCTACTACGGCTACAAGAAGTGGAGCATGACATGGAAGAATATGCTCGTACAGCAGAAGAACTCAGGGTAATGTTGGAGGAGGAGGAAGATGAGACGGCCCGGTTACAAACCTTGGAGAATCTGGAGTTCTGCAACTACACACTGGAGACACTAACCCTAGAGCAGCAGCAACTTCAAGGTAAGACCGAACAGCTGATCAGTGATCATTATCAAACTGTAGCAACACACAAATATAACTTTGCATCTTGTTAATTTGCATGTTTATTGATGCTTCCATTTGTTTTGTAATGTCAGTTGTTTACAAAAAACTGAATGACTGGAAAACATGAAATAATGATCCATAGTGGCCGAATGTGATGCAAAAGGCATTCGTTTCTATTTATTCGTTTTTTACGGATATTTCACCCCTTATCCAGTTACTTCAATCCTAAGACTCCCTGTCCAAATTCATAACAAAATAATCTTTTTGAATAGAAACATTGTTAAAAAACAAAGTCCAGTTGATTTTTAAGCAACTGCTTAGGATTACCATGTCCTGGATAACTGGGAATCTACCAACAGAAACCAAAAACAGATAAAAGTAGCTATTTTCTTCATATCCTAGTTTCTTTTTCTTCCGTCTGCAGGTGACTTTATGGAAAAGCAAGATTCACTTATGAGAAATTTTAATATAGAAAGAATCTAGAAATGAGAGGAGTGCTTACTGAGTGTCCTAGCTGAGAATTTGCCAAGATCTCTCAGACACACGGTCACAAAAATGCTAGTTCAGTGTTAGAACATTGAAACATGTCTGCCTTGTCGTTACCTCCCTGATACCAAATCCAGAATAAATCTTATTTTATATTTACCTGGTTTTTAATAGATGGGTTATATCCAGGGTCATAGATAGGTTTAGATATAAGCTGTAAGTAAAGTTCTGGGTCAGGAGACAGTTAGACATGAAGTGATTAATGTCAGGTTTGGCTAATAAATGCATAATCAGCTCTGTGCTAATAGACAGACCTTTAGTAAAGTAATTATTTCAGTTTTTATATTTCATTCATTCTGACTGAATGTTTTTGGTCCACACATTTCCTAGTGATTTGCATGAAAAACTACTTATTGATCTTCAAACCATAATGAATAATTTGCCTTTTTACTCAGCAGTAATTCCATTTAACAGATTATTGCTTAAAGCAATTAATCAAAATCTAATTCTACTAATTTATTTATGTTTTTTAGAGAGAAAATACATATATTTAGAAATTTTTGTCTTTTCTTGATCCTGTTGGTGTTAAGTTAATCTAATTTCTTTATCATTAGCTACGTTTACATGAGACAAATTTCCACAATCTGATTAAAATCTTGCTCGATCGGAATTCCCAAATCCCTGTTCACATGGACACTAACTGAAATTATCTGATCATGCCATGAGTACACATGCACCAAGCACTCAATCAGGTTAAATGAGTTGAGCATGCGCACAGCGAGTTGTCTTTCCGGGGGAAGAAAAAAGTAAACAAACTCCATCCTTTCTGCGCGTCTTTTCCGCCCCATCGTGTGCTCGATCTGACTCACGTTATCCCCAATATGGACCTTCTGCGGGTGATTACCGTTATGTTTGGGTTTTTACTGGTCGCATTAACCAAGCTAGAGGCTGAATACATATTGCTACTGCTCCTCCGCCACAGGAGAGGAGAGCAGGATGACAGGATGACTGCACCAGCAGACCACTTCTGTTTACCTCCCGCCATGTTTACTACTTGGGTCTGCGAAAGCGGAAAGACGTCACGCTGAAGTTGTACGCATGCGCAGTGGGCTCTTTTCACCCCTTCATTCAGAATGGGTGTGTCATGCACATCTATCCAAATGAGGATCGGACAAAACCACCCCTCTCGATCGGAAGTAAATTTCATTCTGATCAGGCTGCATCGGATCAAAACATTCTGATTGACATGTTTACATGACGGATTTTTGTTCCTATTGGGCGTTTATTCCGATTAAATGTGCCCATGTAGACGTAGCTAATGTTAATGAGAACGATTAGCAAGAAGGCAGGAACTGGTTGCTTTGACTAAAGGTGTCTTTGAATACAACAACATACTCTAGATTGCATTCACTTATCATTCTAGAAGAAGTCGCACAACTTTTATACAACAACAAAACAAACAGTCTCTTCTTTTGTTATTGTTGCCACCATGATAGATAAATACGTTTTTAAAAATTGTTGCTAGGTTTTTGTGATCTGAAGAATATTTCAAGTGGTAATTGTCAGCACAAAAACATTTAGATCACTGTATATTGGTTGTGTAATTAGCTTCTTGTTGTTTTCCTGTTTAGGTGTGTACATATCAACACTTCACACCTGATCTTTGTTGCAATATGTTTTGTTTTGTTTGTAACACCACTGCTGATGAATCGGCTCATATTCACTTACACAGGAGTATTTTTCCTTGTTTTCAAAGGGTGTGTTCTTTTTGTGTGACGTTTGAAACAAGCTTATTGTTACAAGATAGACAGTAACTTCACAACAGGGCCCTGCCTGTGTTTCACTTGTTAGTTCAAAGTCCTTATAAGTACCGGAAGAGACGTGATACTTTGAACAAAACAGAATGAATCAGATACTCTGTAATGTCCAAATCTCTGTCATTTTTTCAAAACAAACATTGTTGTCTTTTGGTCAGTTTTTATTGAAGATTAGTTGCCTTAGTATTGTTTTTGAATGGTAATTATATTTTGTTTCAGACCAGATTTTTGTAGATTATGAAGGATTTGTGTTTGTAAAGGTTTAGCAGTGTTTGATTAGAAATATGTGTGTGAATATATTTGAAATATGCCTGAAATTGATAAAAAAAAAACATGTATCAATACTTTAAATAAGATCAAACATAAAATTTAATGATAAAAGGAAATCTAAAAAGTAAGCTGTTATTTAAGATCAAATTTTAGAATTGTTTTTATAATTCTTTATCATGCACACGTTTGGGATAAATTAAGTTAAAATTCTGTTTGATTTCAGGCTGAATTATAACTTGGATAACAAAATAGTTGAATTGGTTAAATATTGTTTAAATTTAATCAGTGAGTAAATGTTTAAGACATGCTGCATTACACTAAATACATCAATTGAAATTTAGCACTCTTTTTCTTACACTCACTCAGTGGTGCAGGTTTTTGTTTTTCTATTCTTTTTTGTGTTTTTTTCTTCTCACTCTTGTTCTACAATTCTTTAAACCCACCAATAAAATGCCTCCCTCAGCTTCTGTAACAGCTTGATCCATTTAGCTTTGTTTCAGACTCTGTTTCAGCTTCAGGTTTCTTTCTGCCTCCCAAACTGCATGATTTATAGCCTCCCGAAAATTTGCTGCGTGATCTTATCCCTTATCACTTTACACTACTTTTTTAATAATGATAAACAGTGTCTGAACCAGGTCTTCGATAGCTCACTGTGCACAAGCAAACAGCCACAGAGAGGAATGTTTTAAGTGACATTCTCTCTCTTGAAACGTGTCTATAAACACAGAGTTTCGGTCTTGCTGTGCTATTGAAAGCTGAGATGTTGAACACTGATAATTTGGAGGTTTTAAGATTCAAGTTTATTATGTTCGTCTTTATTTGAGATATTTTCTCATGCAGTATAATTGTTTTGTGTTTTTAAGTGCCATGCTTAACTTAGACTTGCAGTTTAAAACACGGACAGGTTTAATTTGTTTTTTAAATCTGTTTTTGTCTTGTTCTGTTTTATGAGGCCAGAAATATTTTTCTTTAGTACCAGAAACTGGATAAAACCTTCATTAAAAGAAATGTAGTTTCTACTTTCAATTATAAGTGAAATTGTTTGATTTTATAGTTAATTAACTTGGTCTGAATGCGTCTCTGTGTTGATGTGTATTTGATTGTGTATTTCTGAGTGTATGCAAGCTTCCCTTTTCTGTCCCTCCCTCTTTCATGCACATTTAGGGCGTGGGGGGGCAGGTTATATTATACTCTAGCTTTTTGAATAGGCTTGAGTTTTTTCTCACACTAAAAAGATTGTGTCTCCTCTGAAAGCAGGGACAGTCTCCAACAATAGTTCATTATGTGCACCAGAAGCTACTTTTTCACTGGCAGTTCAGTCCTAATCAGGCTCTGTGCTCTGAACAATCTCTCCTGCTCACTAATTGACTGTCTCTAAATATAATACACAACCTTTAATTAGACATTGCACTTGTTCTCTTACTTTACTGTTCCCTTAAAATTAGTTTCCAGTTCAAATGACACGTTTTAGATGAAATGTTGTGAGCATAATAATCTGTAAATGATTGTTGGCTTGTAGGGCAAAGTCAAACTGCTAACCTTAAGTCAGAAAGAATAAAATGAAAGTAAGAAGCATTTGTATAAACAGACAAGAATAAGTTGCTAAACATTACAAAAATGACAGGAAAATGCTCAAAAACTTAGTCTAAAATACATGAAATATTCAAAATAATGTGTTTCAAGTGTTTGGTGCTAAAACAGACTCTCAGATGAAGAAAGGTTGTTTCTGTGAAAAACAAACTTACTTGACAAACTTTTTTCAGTAGAAACAATGGGAGGAGCTGCTGGGCTAATCCTCTTCCCATGTGACTGCATGAACATTAACACAAGGAGGCTCCTCCTTTAGTAACTCTTCTCCTTTCATGATTCGCTGAGGTGGCTGTAGGATATGATCGAGTTAGTCTCAGGGCTGGGAGGTGCTTGGGCCAGGCAGGCAGTCCTGCAGAGGTAACTGAAGAGGAGACAGAGGAAAACAAGTGAGAGAGTTACAAACAATATGTCTGGCAAGTGGAGTCTCCCGCGGCGCTTTGTTATGGAATGTAGGACTTTAGAAAGAGAGAATAAGCCACACTGAAGAGGAAATTCAGCCAGAGGAAGGCTGATTTAAACACTAAGAGCCATGAAGAACCCAGTAGTTTATGGCAATCCAACCATGTTTGGTGCAGTGGATTGGAACCAAGGTGCTGGTGTTCCGTTAAGGAGAGGTAAGAGTGTGGAGGAGCTGGGGGATGCTGGGTGGGCCAGAGAAAGGGAAAGAATGGCCCATCTGCAACAAATGCAACAGCTACATCAACTGCAGCTTCAGCAGCAACAGGTTGCATATCCTGGATATGGAGTCGTTCCTCCTGGCCAGCTGCAAAGACCGGTTTTAGTTGCGAGTCCAGCTCCACCCTGCCCTGTACCGGTACACGGTGGCATGATGGTGCCTGTAGGTGGTCCTGTGCCCCCTCCAGGACATGTGCCAGTTCCCTGGCCAGGACAATGGAACAACCAAGCCCAAGTTACACAGACTAATGCCTCCCAGCAGCCAAGCTGGGAGCATGACCAGCATGAGGCTGCTTTTAGAGACATGAGGCCCCATGGCCAAAATGTTTACTTTCACCCTCGTTCAGAGGATGGTCACCTGGACTTGAGGATTTCTGAATGGAAGGGCAACAATTGTTTTTATCAAGGACCTGAGGAAACCACACACCAGGAGTACAACAGAATGCCACAAGAAAGAGACAACATTGACTTCAGGCCTCAAGACATTCATGTTAACCTGGATGAGGAAAGGGGGGTAAGAGATGATTGGGACAGAGAAAATGAGCATGACTCTGAACGTTACAGCCGTAGGCATTGCAGAGACTTAGAAGAGTATGATTATTATGACAAATACAGAGACAGAGATCGTTATGATAGGAAGTACAAGGAACCGTATCATGAAAAAGGGGATAAATATTATGACACCCAGAAACATCGTAAACATGATCTTAGAGAACATGACAATTACAACAGTGAATATGAAGACTACCACGATCATAAGGATGCATATGCTCACAGAGACAATTACCGGGACCGGGATTATTATGAAGATCGAGACTATTATGATTATAAAGAAAATCGTCGCACCAGAGAAAGAGACTATTATCGGCACAGAGAAGAGGACCGTTACTATGATGACCGAAAACCTAAGGACCATCGCTATGACCGACATGCCGATGACCGATATGAGCGTAGAGACGATTCCTACAAAAACAGAGATGACTACAACCGACGAGGCGAGGAGACACAGAGGAGCAAAGGAAGGGGCCAGTATGACTCTGAAGTTGATGAGCACTGGGGCTATAAGGAGAGGGATCAGAATTACAGATACAAGGACACAAGATATGACAGGAAAGATGCATATTACAATCAGAGACGGAGGGACGAAAGGGATGACTATGATCATAGGGAAGTGGACTACTATGATGACAAGTATGAAGATCGTTATGAATCCAGACCTAAAAACAGATACAGAGATTTGCGTTCTGTATCTGTTGAATCTGAGGAATACCCTGGAAAAGATCGCAGGACACACTGTGAGAAATGGGTCGAGCAGCAGAATAAAAACTTTGTACTTGGGGAAATGCACTCTTTTGAGGATCTTGTTGCATGTCAGCACAATGAGGAGCAAGAAAAGGGGTACGAGTCCAGCGCTGGCAGCACAGGTTCAAAAAAGGGTCAGAAGCCTGTGTATGTGGGCTCCCTGGACAGAAACAGCTTCTACAGGAAGACTGCGCCCAGCACCCTGAGAAAGTCTCAGTTCGCCACTACCAGGAAACAAAAGCAAGGTAAACACAAGAATATGGTCATGTGGTTGAAGATGCCTCCTATCCTGTATCTGTGCAGCATGTTTACTTATGTGAGCTTTTTCTGCCTTAATATCCAAATGGGTCATGCCACAATGCATTAAACTAGATTAATTACATTTAGATGAAGTCTTAGAAAACAAGAGGACATGTGGTTCAAAAGCTTTATTATCATTCACAACTCGTCAAAAAAACAGCCTGACAAAGGTTTACAGTCCTTATAGTCACTTTCATGATGAGTGACCTTCAGAGGTGCTTCACTAATCAATGCTGGGGGCTTCAGAGTGCTGAGTAGTCACACTCACATTCCACGCCTTTTAGAAAATGAGTGGTTGTGTATCTCTGTGCTGTGAGTGTGTGTGTTTTGAGTATCACTTGTCTCTGTAGAAAGTGAGCTGCCTTGTATTTGTGGCTGTAAAAACTTACAGAACTGGTTTTGTGGGTTCTTGGTTTTTGTTTTCCGTGTTATTCTCTCGGTCTGTGAGTTTCCGTCTTACTGCCATACCCAGAATAACTGAGGGTATGAGCACACAGAACCAGTTTGTTCAGATCTTGCATGACTAAAAGGTCACTCTTCTTTTCATCTGGAAGAAACTCTTAAAACTCACCATGCTAAAGGTGCCTGTCAGTCACAGAGCGTTTCAGTTTTTGTCATATACAAAATGTGTCTGTATGTCATATCTTTGCAACTAAATGTTAATTTCTAAACAAACAATCTTCTGACAGTTTAGGTTTGAATTTTAAGTCCAGTGCTTTTGTTCTATAAACGGCTTCTGGAAGCAGATTCCAGAAGTGAAGTCCAAAAACTAAAGACACTGACTGAACTGACAGTAAACAGCTGTTGTCTTTCTCATTTGGTGCATTTCAAACTGTCAGACTGTGTTTTTAACAATTTTATTCTTCCATTGATAAAGAGAGCTAATGCTTTTGTGTTAGTTTGTGTGGCCTTCTTCATTTTGTGTTATTTTTCTTGCACGGGGACGAATCAACATCCTCAACATCTTTGGGATGTATTAGAGTTGAGTATTGGAGGCGTGGGGGCTTTTTTCATTGGTCTTGAACTAGTTTTTGACTGTTGACTTCACAGTAGTAGAAACTATATTACTCTGACCTGTTACAAAAAAGACTGCAGGTTTTCCTGATTTAGAATTTGTGGCTTATAACAATGGTGGAGGGGGTTCATACCCCCAGACATGTTTCTGAGTTACATCATTTCCCAGGTCACTTTAGGTTCCGAATGTGATATTTTAATTTACAAGTGTTTTTCTTGGTTCCAAAGTCTGTTAGTAATATGAAAATAACTGTTTCTTGTCATTGTTTTATTTGCCTGGTATAGGATTAAATTTGTGTAAATTTTTGGTTGTGAGATATCGAAACAAATCAAGTGAAATAATTATTTTATAAAAATATATACATATAATTAAACCATGTTGCATGTGTTTCAAGACACTTGTTTTCTACTAAGAACTTTAAAAGCTGTGCACATTGTGTCAAATGAAGAACTTCACTTAAATAAAAGATGGTTAGAAACTCGCTTTAGTTAAACCAGAAAGTATCTGATCAGTAATGACACTTCCTTTAGGTGCATTCTTAACTAGTAGAACTAAAATAACTTCCAAATCAGTGAGAAAACATTCAGAAGATGCAGAGTAAGTGATTTATACCGAGAAATCTTACAACTCAAAAGTAACTGACCCATCAGACATGTTGTGTTGTATGTGTGTGTGTGTGTGTGTGTGTGTGTGTGCGTAGGGAAGGGGGGGGTCATATCGTGAGGTGCCAGAGACAGATAGTACCTCCCTGGCCTACTTTATTGTGTCTGAGAAGAAGCAGGTGGCGCCCCACAACCCCTCCCCCAGTTACCTAGAAACCCATACGTGCACAGCCACACACACTCAATCATGCACTGTCGCCATCGACCCCCCCCCCCTCGTTTTCTAGAGTCTAAGTATTAATCCCTAGCGTCAGCATGGTGCACGGATAGTGGGGGGCTGTCTGGTGCCAGGCGCTGTCCAGTACGGACCTGACTCCTCACTGCAGCACGAGACTGATACTGTGTGTATGTGTGTGTTGGTGTATGTGTGTGAGTACTAATAGGCCTTTGGAAGCTTATTTGAGAACTGACGGCATCTTTCACAACACATGCACGCTTGCCTTTGCAGTGTTTTGCCTTCTGTTAATCTTGTTAAACTGTTTCAGCTCGGTCAGGGTTTTGCTCCGAGCTCGGCATTAGACTGAAAGGCTAAAAACATTAGACCATCCTGTTGCTGTACGTTTTGGTCTTACATTGTGATTCAGTGACACTGAGATGACAGTTGGACCTTTTAATACATGCAACTTGATGTTTTTCCCACCTCCCTTTATAAACCAGTTTTTGGTCTTGTATGGTAACAATAAGCAGCACAAATCTTATAGATCAGCTGGTAACTTCTGTTTTCATCATCATGCAGTTCATTATTACAGTGTTTGGTCTTTCTTTGTGTGGTGTGCTGATATTGCAGGCTTATTAGTTTTATTTTAACCACATAATGTATCATCATTGTTTAACTAGAAGGCCAGTCAGATTGAGCATTTTGTACAAAGGTCAGTGCTCAGTTGTGAAGTTTTTAACTGCTGTGAAAATATGATGCCTCCTATATTTATTTTAGGGGTTGCATTTCCAATAAAAGTCACCTGCTGCATAGACAGCGCTTGAGCACCTGGTGTATGTGTCATCATCCATCTGTGATCTGGCAGCATGTGCCATGTTGTTCACCATAATCCTCAGCCTGTTGCTGCCATTAATGAGCATCAGGATAGAATTGGGGCGGGTGAGCTGTGAGCTAAGGCAGGAAATCTTTGGATGAAATCTCAAATCGTCTGACTTGGCTGCTCTGAAGGAGTCTTAGTCCTCAAGAAATATTTCAGCTTGTTTGTATGACTCACTGATGACTAAACCTCAGAGCCCTTTACCAAATCAGTAGACTGTGTCATTTTCTGTGAACCTCTGGAACCATTACCTAGAATCACAATTAGTTGGTATTATTTTATTTATTATTTCTATTTATTTATTTCCAGAGTATTATGTCCAAATAAACTCCAATCTAACTGAATATCAGCAGGATTTCTTGGGTTAGATTTTGTAACTGTAGGTGAAAATCAGGATTTTATCTCTAAATCTTTTGTTAGTGTGGGAAAACACACAACACAGAGCTCTTGTGGACTTTACCGCCAAGGTCTGGTTTCATGCTGATAGGTTCATACAGTCCTCTTTTAAACATGTCACTTCTGATGTGAACAATCAACTTTAGAAGCAGCTGATCTTTTCCTGTAAGTCCCAGATGAAATAATACTACGTGTTTATGTCTGCACGAAAATCCCATCATTCTTCCTTCTGATCATTTGTTTCCTTCTTCTTTTGCAAACAAACAAAAGTTACCAAGGTATGTCTTAAAATTGTCTGTTATGTTACGTGTAGTTGCAACAGGCTTCTACTTTTCCAACACCAATTCAAAAAAACACGGAACACCAAATAATGTAAATAAAAACAGAATGCACTGATTTTCAAATCTAATAAACCCAAATGTTATTCCCAGTCGAATATAAACAAGTTGAAATGGGGATATTTTATGATCTTACTGCAAATCATTTTGGAAGTTGGAACAGGAGAAACAAAAGGCTCCAACAGTTTTTAAATACATGTTTATGTACGTTGTGAGTCATTTTATTCTGTTTTTACATTTTACACAGCGTAGCAACTTTTTTGGAATTGGGATTGTATTTCCAGAATGCTACGTGTGCTTTAGTTTTGATATGAATCATCTGTTTCTTCTAGAACAGTTTTAGCTCATAGATCATATTTACATGCAGGTTCCTCCTTTAGTTTTGTCAGTAAAGCACAGTCACCAACTCGTTAATCGTATGTCTTGCAACAGGAAAATCCAAATGTTTGATTTACTTGTGGGAAATTTCTGAAAGCCTCAAGCAAGATTTTTGTCTTTACTTGTCCAACTGTTAGTAACGGATATAAACTTGCATGATTCGTCATCTCCAGCAGGTCTCCAGCAAGTTGTTCTGCAGGTGTTTTCTCAGAGGATTTCAAAGCAACAGACTTGTGTCTTGTTGTTCTAGAATCACGACTTGCTAAAGCACCTGTAAGACCCAAAATAGTCATCAAGTTAATAGACAGTGGAGCTTTTTTCAGAAAGAAACTCGGTACTTAACAGCTTCCCTCTGCACATATGCAAAACTGATGGTCTCTTCAGGTAATTGCACATTGTTCGTCAACTGGATCTGAACTGAGAAATTCTAAAAACTAATCTAAAGATCGTAGGCTTGAGTGTTTTGCTATAAAGTGTAAAAGCACCTCACCCAAGTCACTCAACATGTAAATTAACGCAGCCTCCAGCTGAGAAGCTTCCATTTTAAATGCTGCACAGCTTGTCCTGAGAAGAATGTTTGTAATTATCATGAAAACCGCTTCATGTTGGAAGCAGGTTGCTGTGAAACTTTTTTCAGGAACAAGAATTTGACCTTTTGGAAATTTGACCCCAAAGAAGATAAACAGGATGGTATGTCACTAAATAAACTCCTCTGTGGTTTTTCGTGTTTTTCTGAAGTGACCTTCCACCTGAAACAGTCAGGGAGGCAAATCTGAACAATAGCTTGGAGATTTAATCAAACAGAAGCTCTTTTGTTCTCTTGTATGATTAAAAAAAACCTCTTTTCAGTTAAATATGTGCAGAAGTTATTTCTAAAAAGGCTTTATTTAAAAATCAGTGTTAATGGGTGAAAAAGAGCACAAGTGTCCTACTGACGTATCGCGTTATTCAACTGACAAGTTGTATGTTTTTTTAACATTTAGTGACATTATGCAAGTCGTGACTTGAAGCTTCTTGTGCAAAACACTTTTGGTAACGTTGGCATCTTACAGAATTTGGCAGTTTGTTTAAACTTATTTTCAAGCTGCATCTTGTCTCAGCTGAGATGATCAGTTGAGTGAAGTCATTCCTGTCTTTCCAAAACTTGATATCAACGAGGGGCCCCAAGTTATTCCCATTGCCATGGCAACTGTGCACACTGTGGTGAACTTTGGAGCAGAACACACAGCGCTGATTGTGTCTGACCGCAGAGCGACGAGTGACTTTTGACTTTGCAGCAGACTGAGAAGTTCAGGAAGTTTATCACAAGTTACTATTTGTTGTTTTTTTGCTTCCGTTGTGTAAAATTGTGAGTATATTTCAAAAAGTTGCACACATGAGCAATAAAAAAGTTTTCCTAAATTTACTTATGCTCTTCAAATATTATATTAATGAGATGAAAAGTTTTTGAATTGAAAGGAACTAGAAGAGCTGGTGAAGATAGACAATCACTTGGGATGGAATTCAGCCATTGGAGGCGGAGCTCAGAAAGGTGCCTACAGGTTGGAAAACATGACATGAATTAATCTATAAGGTGGAAAATATTTAACACTTTACTCAACATAAAGTCCAGTTAATGTGACTGCAGCTACATGCAAATTAATGTGGTGGTGTAACTTATAATGATTCTTTATTTTTACAACCAACATTAATGAGTGGAACAACAACAGCATGGGGTGGTCCATTAATACTGAACATACTGGAAAAATTGTTATTTTAATTATAAAACAGTGACTAAATCTTAAAGCATCACATCATGATTGTTTTTTAGTCGCATAATGTTTAAACGTTATACAAGTGTAGGCAGTCGCACCAATTCTAACCTGCTAAAAGCAAGTTTGAGATGCTAGTTTTGGACACGATGTCAAGTTAGAGTCCAGCTCCAGGTTTTAGTGTCTCCCCATACCGATCGTCCTTCCTGGTGTGTGTTTGTGTGCAGTGATGGTGGGTCGCTGTTCATTCTCATGGTAATTGGAGCTACAGCTTTTGCAGCAGGGTGTGCAGCTCTGGAGCTGAACTTTAATAAGAATGGGTGGAGCTGTTTGAACCACTGTGTGTGGAGATTGATTGTTAATGGGATTTGAAGAATATTGCATGCAACAGGTGGGTAAAGTTTCTTTTTTTGTTGTTTTCCTCTGATTAATTCATAAAAAAATTAGAACTCTTTTTTTTTTTTATCCATTTTCAATTGTAGGAATGTTGGTTTAAAAATCACTTTTTAAAATTTCTGCAAAACACTTCAGGTCATGCTTTTAAGACCTTAAATAGAAACTACAAATCACAGCTGCAATCATGTTTGTGGAATGTTAATCTGTTGTAATCAGACGTCATTGCTGCCTTGCCTTCCGGTTGATTGGCATTTTTTGGTTTTGGATAAACCATTGATGACTTGTCCTAATCCATCAGCTGTGACTATCAACTGACTCATCCTGGGTGTCAGCAGATCAGAAGTAACTGGAGTGGTTTTCTCCCACAATGTCACTTTACTGTTCACATCCAGACACTCCCTGCTGCGACGGTTCTGGAAACCACCCTGTGTTTGTACCTGTGATTGAGTAAATAAGCTAGAATCAAAACTAGTTTCAGTTTTACAAGCTATAATGTTCAGATTTCTTTTGTAAGGAATTGAGTCACCTGGTTTACTTGATTGTTTTGCTGAACATTGAGCTCTTACAGGTTTTATTTTACAGAGATGGTAAGACGAACCTCCTTTTTGGAACAAATCCAAATTCTGTCTACTGTTTCTTTTTCCACTTGTTGAAACCTGCAATGAAAAATGGGAAAAACAGTGAGAGTCAGTGTTCAAATTAGTCTTAATTAGAGGATAAATGTAGATATTTATTGGTAAATATGGGTCTGTTGAGCTCATTGATGAAAAAATGAGAGTTCTCTAACATTTCTTTTAAATCTCAATAACAGCTTAATTTTTGCTCCAACACGTTGATAAAACCAAAGACATCACATTGAGTTTAATTGGAAATTCTCTGCTGTATAAAACCCACATACTAGTTGATGTCGGCAGTTTCACCACCATGTTTTCTTCCTCATTAAGAGACACTAAAGAATAAATTCCACGTCACTCTTGTGTTACACGTCCATGTTTGATTACACAATACACACCCAACAATATACCATGTACCGTGTAATGATCCATGTGACCCACACACAACATACACACCCAGATCGTTCAGCTTTTTAGCTCCTTTTAAAGCTTAAAATCTTCCTCCAATGAAATGTTTTAAACTAGAAAGCAAGTTTGGACTAGTTGTGCACCTGCATCTGTTATGTTTCCTATCTGTTTTTGAGTGTTTACAGATGTAAAGCAGCCTGGATTGAGCTGGTATTTAAGATAAAATAACTATTAGCTTCAGCATAGTTTTTATCACAGAACAGAAATCAGCTAACATTAATAACCATTTACCCCAAATTCTAATTACAATCATGCAAATGAGTGAATATTGTTTCACAGGAATTCTGTCAAATTGGGTCAAAATGTGGTCATGAGGCTTTACAGGTTAACTCTGAGTTCATATCAAAGCTTGTGAAGTGGAGCACATGATGGGTTTGTGTTGTCTGTGTGTGTCGGATCCAACGTGGGAATGAAGCCATTGAGTCTAATTAGATTCGGAGTCCTTTGTTTTCTGTGTCGTGTTGCTTGTGACTTCTGAAAAACCCCATTACTGAGCTACTTTCTCACCGGTGGGGAAACGTGCGAGCGGTGGATGAGTGGCAGTAACAGATGTTTGCGGGCTGATATAGTGATGAGAAAAGCTTCTTTTGAGTTGAGCTTCAGCCAAGTCACGTGAAGATGGAGCAGGATGAGGGTCAGGACGGGAGATGAAACTCAGGCCGTTGATTCTGCGAGGTTTCTGTAACATAAAATAGTTAAATATAACAAACAGGAGCTAGTGGGGGAGGAAAGGAAGGAAAGGGGATAAGATTCCAGCTTAGGTTTAAACGAGGGTAGTTAGAGTTAATGTCTGACACCTACAGCCGTCTCAACATAATGCTTCAAGCGTTGAGTCCTTTCAGGTTGATACACTGAAACACAGATACCTCAAATTATCACATGCTCCACAATCAGAGGTACAAAAAGTGCCTTGAGTTGAGTTTCACCGGCATAAAACAGGAGCTGTTTGCTGAAACTTTTATCTCTCAGGTCCTGTTTCAGGTTTTTGTTGGATTGTTCTTCTGTCACACGTTTGGTGATAAACTACATGTTGTAGCCACAGCTGCCCTGAGGTGCACAATGAAAAAGGTATTGGCACCAACTGGCCCTCTGACCACAAACAGGCAGGGCCGAAGACACAGAGACAAACGAACAGAGCAGGGATTTGAACCAGTGACCCTAGACGACCTGCCCTACCTCCTGAGCTAAAATAAGAAATGACAGGAGAGTTTTTGAATGTGTTTGAAAGACTTCAAAAAACGTGGTTGGTAAAACCAAGTTTTTGGTTTTACCAAAGTTGGTAAAAAAAAAAACATGAAAGTTTTCTTTTTCTTAAATTTACATATTTAAAGTTGATTTTGTTGTTCTTGTGTTATTTTTTTAATGATTGAAAGCAATAAATGACATTTTGAGGACTAAGATTTACCTAAAAATTGTGCACATAAGTTGCAGGATCACCTGTAGATCTGATTCTTTAACTAAATTTAGCTGTTTTGTTCTGAATGGAAATCTCTTTTTTTTTATTCTTCCAGCATATTTTTTTCTTCTGAGATTTAGTTTGTAGAAATGAATCCAAACACACATATTGGACTCAACATGGTGTAAATCCCTGCATTCTCCATCACTTTTATGACCTGTCCTCCGGTCTGACTCTTTAAACTCTGTTCTGTCTCTGGGAGCCTGTATGTCTGTAGTTGGTGTCACAAGCCTTTGTAGTGCTCCGAAAGAGACCAAGTCCTCTCCAGTTTTATCTCTATTCATGCAAAGCAGTGATGCATGAGGGAGGCTTTCCCTTCAGCCCCAGGCCTTCCCAGAGATCAGCGTCTGTGAGTGATTGCAGTGACAACGATGAAAAGATACTCAGACGAGACAAAGAGTTCAGGGCGGTCCGAGTGGGTGGGCATCAGCATGTTTGGTTACATGGGCTGGGAAAACACTTTCTCCTTGACTCTTCTGTCTTTATTTTTGACTTTTCCTGCTAAAAATGTTGGCTTTTTTTTAGGAAAATTCATACCCTAAACTGGATAAATGTGCAAAATTCAGTTTAAACACAACAGATTTAAAATGATTCTCGTCTATCAGGTTTAAGTCTTATTTTTGTTTGGTTTTTTTGTCCGCAGAGATGAAGCTTTTGTCATCTCAGCCCAAACCTCTGGACTCCACCCCAGCTTCGGACATGACCCCCACTGCCAGCACAGACACTGATGATCCTCAGCTGAGGATGCTGGAGAAGAGGTCAAAGGTCATCAAGGAGCTGCTGCAGACCGAGGAGGACTACATCAGAGACCTGAACATGTGTGTCACTGAGATCATTGAGCCACTGCAGAAGGAGCAGGTAATTACATATTTAGATTTGTGGGATTTTTGTGTGTCTCTTTATTGGCAGAGAGGAAATCTTATAACCTGCTTACCATGTTATTTTTATCTTAAGGTGAACTTGGACTTTGATGGACTCTTCGGCAACATCTCCTCTGTTATTGATTTGTCCCAACGCCTGCATGAAACCCTGCAGGAGACGGACTCGATAGGTAAAGAGTCTTTTTGCATTGTTTAACCCTAATAATGTACTTTACTCAAAATTTGACTACAAATTATTAAAAAGTCACATTAACTCTAAAAATGCACTTTGCAGAATTAGCTGTCACAATAAGTAACATTAACCCTGATTGGGTAAATTATTGTTGGATTTTTTAGTAAATTTAGTAAATTCTGTCAAATTTACCTCCAAATAATTTTTCGTATAAACAAAGAATGTTTTTATTCTGTGTATTTTGTGTACAATTATTATTCACAACCTTTAATGCCAGATTTAAACAAAATTTGTCTTCTTATAATACTGGTGTCATGGCCAGTTGTTAGCCCCGCTCAAATTTTAACACTAAATTTTTGCTCAATATTTGTAAAACGTACCAAATTAAAGCCTTTTTTTTGTTAATGTCGTTAAGTTCCATCTTCATTTGGATTTTCCTCAAATTTTACCAAGCTGTATTTTTATAACCAACAACCTTTTTCTAAGAGTTTCCGTAAAATCTTTCCTCATGAGATATTTTGCTGAAACTACAGGCAAAAAAAATCAGAGACTAAAATTGTTCATCTTTTGTTTCTCTAAAACTATATGTGATTCCATTTTTCTGTCTTTTTCTTTCAGGAAATGTATTTCTGAGCCACAAAGATGAGCTGCAGGAGGTGTACAAGTTCTACTGCCAAAACCATGATGAATCCATCTCTCTGCTGGAGAGCTATGAGAAAGACGAAAACATTCACCGTCATTTGCAGGGTTGCCTCGAGAGGCTGAGGTGAGTCGAAGAAGGTCTCACTTCCTTATTGGACTTTGGCATAAGAATAACCAAAATGTGGGATTTATTTGGGAAGTTATTTAATGCGTGGGCAGTTTATGAAATGAACATTGTAACATTAAAGTGTAACTTACCCCCAAATCAACTTTTTTTGCTGATAAATTCCATAAATGAGTGTCTAATAGTCCTGCCTACATTTCTGGGTATTATTTTTGGTATTTTAGCACATTTTAAAGGTACTAAATAACTTTTAATACTTTAGGCTACTATTTTGAAACTTTTCTAACCGAAAAACATGTTCGACTTCATATTAGACACTCTGGACCCTCCGATGGCTTTACAATAAACTGAGCAGCTTTAGTGGTTCGGGTCGCAGCCGTGAGTGGGCGGTACCTTTTCTGCTTTACAACAACAGCTGTTTCTTGCAGCAGTCACTTTTAACTCCTATAAAGGCTAAAGTAGCAACCAAAAACATTTTTTATTTTGTTTCTGCACTGATCATAATCGTGCAGTAAAAATAAGAAGCAAAATACGCCACCATGTCTGACGACATCATTATCTGCAAAGCCGGTTCGAGCAATGGCCGTCTGAGACACGGTTGTTTACAACAGTTTTAATTCCACCTGCAACACACATCTTCTGTTGTGGACAATGACGTGCAGCGGCCACTCGTAGCTGCACCTATATTACTCAAGCTAATCCAAATGTATCTTTAGCTTTGGCTAACAACAATATATCACTTAGAGACAGGCCTTATTCCATGTTGCTAAGTTATTGCAAAGCGAACGATCAGATCAGGGCTGCTCGACTCGCCTACAGCTTCCGCTATTTTCATCTGTCCCCCCTCTGGCCGTCTGTGTCAAGTAGTGCTACATGTCAATCACAGCACAGCCTGCCACTGGTCCTCCAGGCAATGTCTCCTTTTGGGACATTTTTAAAACAGGAAGTGTGGGAGGGGTTATTATCTGGAAGGGGGTGAGTTACTCTTTAAATGTTCAACAAAAGCAAAAATGTGTTCTGTCATATTTCTGTGTACTTCAGTAATGTGGAGCAGAACAAGAATGTGCCCTACCTTGTTTCTCCCGTCCGGTTTCACCATCTGTGACTCAGATACTTGACACGTTTCTTTTCAGTGAAGTTTAAAGATAAACACATGCTCTGTGAGACAGGAAGATGCAGAACAAAGAGGTGGTGGTTCCATAAATGACAAAAAAACCAAAACAACATGTGCTCCCTGTAACAAATATTGATGGTTTCCAATTTTTTCTGCTTTCTTGTCATTTTGATACTTCCCACTTGCCAAAAACGTTCCAAAAACTCAGCAGCTGTGTTGATTTGACTGTAATATTCTCCTCAGGTTTAAAAGAAAAAAAAAAAAATCAGATAAAAAAACCCAAAAAACTGCAGTCGGGCTTCAGAGTTTCACTGACGTCAAATTAAGTTTTTTTCAATCTGCACAAAATGCTGATGTTAGTTTTAGCTATAAAGAAGATTTTCAGTAATTTCAGAAAACACTGATACTATAAGTCATGTGTTTTGTTTTCTTTCCTATTCCTTCCATTCTCCCTTCCACCAGGGCCATATATCGTGAGTGGTAAGTCTTCATAATGAGTACTGGCATGATTTCCAGCATGATAATCATCCTGATTGCATGCCTGTCACTCGCTAACTCCCTGTACATGCAAACCTCTGTGTTTAAAATCATCTGTGTTAAATAAAAATGGGCTTGTGAATGTGTTGTGGCTTGTTTTTAAATTTGCATGTTTGTTGTGTTCTATGATTCTGCAGGAGTTGAACTTTGTTCAATGCTTGTAAACCCAGTTTCTCTCAACTTTTACAGATAAGCAAAAAGGTTGATTTTGAGAAATGTGCCACCTACAGGACAATAAAAGCAACTGCATCTTTTTTATTTATTTATTTTTTTATCTTTAAAAAGGTATATTTTTTTAATCTTTTGTCAAAAAATGACTGAAATGATTCATTTGATTTCTTCAGCAAACTAAATTTTCAAATTTTGTCTTGTAGGTTGCGTTAAAACTAATTAAATCGTTTATTTTTTGTGCTTTACCGTGTGCATTAATTTCCCGCAAACAGATCATTGATGATCATGTGATCATGTGTCAATCATTGGATTCATAGAATCCACATGATACATGCATGACATGTCTCCATCACAGGGAGAAAAATACTTCATGTCTGTGTCTGTGATTTTATGTGAATCTTACAAAAAACTTTTTATTTGGCTGATTTGTTTCCAACATGTCATGATGTCACTGTCTTTCTTTTCTTTTTTTACAGGGGCAAAGCAAATTACATCAACCTGGGCTCTTTCTTAATCAAGCCAGTGCAGCGGGTGATGCGCTACCCGCTGCTGTTGACGGAGCTGCTGGGGGCCACACCCGAGGGCCACTCTGACCGGCCTCAGCTGACTCAGGCTGTGCAGGCGGTCAAGGAGATCAACGTAAACATCAACGAGTATAAGCGCAGGAAGGATCTTGGTAAACACGTGTAGAATAATCCTGACCGTAAAGAATTGGCTGGTTTTCTTTGTATTTTTCCAAAGTTTCCTCTCAACTTTTTCCTCTGGTGTTCACAGTGGTGAAGTACCGGAAAGGGGATGAAGACTCGTTTATCGATAAGATCTCTAAGCTGAGCATGCACTCCATCATCAAGAAATCAAATCGAGTCAGCAGTCACATCAAGCACCTGACAGGGATTTCACTTCAGGTACATTTCTGCTCCACTTCAAATGTTATTCTAAATGAGAAGTTTAAATGTTTAAAATCTTTTTTTTTTTCTCCTTTCAGATTAAAAGTGAGGAATTCGATGATGCTGAAAAGAAGTTCAGGCTGCAGGAGAGACTCATCAAGTCATTTATCAGAGACATTTCCTTGTACCTCCAACATATCAGGGTAGGAAGTCGCTGCCTTAAACATCGAACCGTCTCAGAAAGTTTGTTCTGTTTTTACTTTTAGCTGAGAGTTAATGTTTGAATATTTTCGTGTGTTTAGGAATCGGCTTCTGTGAATGTCTTGGCTGCCATCAGTTTCAGTGACATCTACACAGAACGCAGTGTGCTGGATCCTGAGCGCTTCCAGAGAGTTCACCGCAGCATCAGTGATAAACAGTTTACTCAGTTTGTAAGTTCTTATCACACTGAAATATGCTGTTCAGGATCAGCTGTCACGCGAGATTAAAGATTAATTTAAACCAAAAGTCTGTATGTCACAAGACTTTTGAGACTCATCTCGTTGTGTTTAACGTCTGTTCACACTTTCCTCTTCTTGGTGTTACACAACAACACCTAGGCAAAAGCTCACAGCCCTGTCAGGCACTACGTTAGAAGAATTTATACTTTTAAATGGAACACAAGTTGTAAGAATCACTTTCCAGGTGCTGTTAAGTTACTGTTAAGTCTATGTAATGAGTCTTAAAGAGGCCATTTCATACACATTTCAGGATTTTGTGGTTATTTCTTAAGTATTGACCAGTATGAAACATTTTATATCTAAAAAACGTCAGGAAACACTGATTAACAGACCTTTCAATCTGTCTTCGGGTGGTTCCGGCTCCTTCCGTCAGACTTCGTCAGCAGCTCGTTCATATTCATTGTTCGAATTTACTGGACTTTGATTGGCTAACAAACTAGCCTATGAGAGCAAGGTATGCTGTTTCCTGCCCCGCTGTGCATGGCAACGTCAGACTTCGTGTCTTTCTGTTTGCTACGTTATGCTACAGCTTTTAGCCAGCAGCATGCTAGGAGTGGTTTCAACTGCAGGAGCTGATGAATAATAACGAACAAAGGAGTTGTGACGAAACAGATACAGGCCGTTCGGACTCGGAAGAACTCGGGTGTTATCGCCACCTGCGTAGTTTGAGAGATTAAAACTGAAAGAGAAGTTGTTGACCTGTTTTCACACCCACTATGAAGGTAAGAACACCTGTGGAGCTAAAATATTCAACAGAAACCTCAGAAAAAACATTTTTAATGGAAGGGCCTCTTTAACTGTCAAAATTAGACTCCAAAACTGGCAAAATCCTTGTAAATCTGAGACTTGGACTGATGTAGAAAAGATCTGATGACATCATCTTTCTTACTCTGTCCTGAGCAGAAGGAGCGAACAGAAGAGCTGGTCATTCAGCCGCTGTCACAGCTGCTCCTCATGTTCACCGGACCCCACAAACTCATCCAAAAACGTTTTGACAAGCTGCTGGACTACGACAACTGCAAGGAGCGCGCCGTCCGCCTGAAGGACCGCCGGGTCCAGGACGAGCTGCAGGTGACTCGCAACAACTACGAGGCGCTAAACGCTCAACTGCTGGACGAGCTGAAGAAGTTCAACAGTGTGGCGGAGGAGCTGTTTAAAGACTGCGTGAGGGCCTTCGCTCAGGTCCAGAAGGACTTCATGAAGTGGACGCTGGGAGAGCTCAGACCCCTCCTGCAGGTCAGGACCCGGTGTTATCAGCTGTTTGTCTTACACTGTCACTAAAATGTTTAACATAAATAAAAACATTTTGAAAAAAGCACAAATTCTTTCCGAAAATCTTCACCAAAACATTTTAGGCAACGAGTTACTAGATTTAACCAAAACAAGATGATATCAAACAGAAAACACTCATTTGCATCGATCACAAAACCAAAACGAATTTAAAACCTTTTTTAATTTCAACCTTTTTCTTTTATTGACTTACATTTTTTCTAAAATATTAGCAAATAAATGTTAGCAAATGTTTAGAATTTTTCACAAGGCAAAGCGGCAGGTAAATTATTTAGCAAAATAAATATAATTTTTCTTGTTTATAGTATTTTTATAAAATTCGGATTATCTGTTACATTAATTTTTTTAAGGGTTATGGGCGAAAATATCAGTTTTTTTATTTATTCTGCAAGTTACTGAACGGCGCAACCAAACTATTTCTGTTGAAAATGTTTCCATAAATATTTTTTGCTGTTTTGCAACTTAGACGATACTTTGATCTTTGCTTTGGTAGCAAAATGTTTATATTTTTTGATGAAATACTGTTGTATCTTAGCTAAGATGTTTTTTTTTCCCATCTGTGTTATTTTCTCTAGTTTTCTAACAAAGTGGGCTCAGAAGGAAACCTGATCACCCAGTTTCAGGAGGACTACGGCCGCGTCCTCCAACTTCTTCAGAGCTTCAGCTTCTGCCCCGACAACCTGCCTCCTGCCACAGCCACAAAAAAACCATCTGAGAAGAAAACGCTCGAGAAACAGACCTCTAAAAAACAGCTGAAAGGACCCGTGAGTAAACTTTTTTTTTCTTGTAATAAAAACATGGTAAGCAGCTTTTCTGAGTTATTTATTTGTTTTATTTGTTTTCAGCCTAACTGCAGCGTACAGACAGATGAGCAACGTGCTGAACTTCTGGTTCGTTATGATCCTGAGAAACTTTACCAGGCTGAGAGGAACTTTAATGCTGCTCAGGATCTGGATGTTTCCATACAAGAGGGTGACCTTGTTGGTGTGATAAAGCAGCAGGATCCATTAGGCAGTCAAAATCGCTGGCTTATTGATACTGGAGGTACTTTTTTTTTATACTTCTAAATCTAAAAGAAATAGAATGTACAAACTTCCATCATGTATTTATTTATTTTCTTTGTTTTGCAGCTACTAAGGGTTTTGTGTACAGCTCTTTCCTGAAACTCTACAACCCACGCAGGAGCCACTCAGACGTTTCCATCGAGAGCCAGTCGTCCAATGAATCTGGTTATGGCGGCTCCTCCCCAGTTTTTTCCCGCCAGAACAGCAACAGCACTCTGACCTTTAACCAGGAAACAGCCACCGTCAGCTTCTCTACGTCCCAGACCCACTCGTCACCACACCCGTCGCTGGACTCCGCCTCTTCTCGCAGGAGTAACAACAAGGATATGCCCAACCCTGATTCCACCCATCAGCGGATAAACTCCTCCCCCAGAAATCCTTCAAATCAAAAAGACTTCTCAGAACAAATGCACAGAAATCCTCCTGATCACAGAGACGCTGAGCCGTCTCACCGGCACTCGGGAGGTCACAGGGACTCGTACGACTCCAGGTACGATGGCGGACAGAGAGAGACGTCCGATTACTCGGAAACAGAATCGTATTCGTCACAAAAAAACAGTCGCACCAAACGGTATGGACACACAGACAGAGACTACAGCTCCCCTCAGTGGAGGAACAGTGACAGCAGTGTCCAGAGGAAGGCTGCGCACACCCGGGAGGAGTACAATGAACCAGAACCAGACACTGAACTGGATGGTCAACAGGTGAAACCTAGAACCCAAAATTTGTTTGATTAAAATTGTTTATAAATTATGATAAATTAATAGTGGTTTTTTTTTTCAGATTTATTACGCTCTGTATTCCTTCAAGGCCCGTTGTTCTAACGAGCTGACCATCTCAGCCAATCAGAGGCTGCGAATACTGGAGTTTAAGGACATGAACGGTAACAACGAATGGTGGCTCGGCGAGGTAGACGGAGGCAAGCGAGGATATGTGCCATCCAATTACATCCGCAAATCTGAGTACACATGAACAAACGTTTTTCCAGGAATAAGAACTCTGCGAGAACCAAGAGAACAAAAAACTGTGACTTATAAGCTGCTTTGATTTGATAACGACTGACTCGTGCTGCAAACTCTGGCCCCGCCTATATTTATAAACTTTTTTTGGATTATTTTTTTTGTTTTTACAGTTTGATTGCGAGTTGCATGTCAGCGTGTACAGTCTTCTGGTTTGGCCTGTTGGGAGATTGCAATGGAAGTGGGTGTGGCTGTTTGCACCACTAACACAATGCATGAATATGAGATGAATTTCCATCATCAATAATCAGTGTTTGAGGCACTTAAGGTTTGGAGTGTCTGTGGAGACGCGAACAAGTTTGGAGTTCTGTGTGAAATGAAACTGGAACATCTGGATTCAAATCAACAACAAACTAAAATAGCATTTATCGTTCGGTTTACAAGCACTCGTTTCTAACTTCGTCAGTCAGCAGCCTGACTGCTGTCTGAACAGGCTGTAAAACAATCTTCCTATAAGGAAGAAGGAACTGTGTGAAGAACTGATCAAACTCCTCTCCACGTACTTCCCATGTATATTTAGGGCAACTTAATACTTTATATTAAGAATCTGATCCTGTGCCCAATAAGAAATGATCACTCTTTGAATAAAAAAGGTTCAAATGAAACACTGAGTGTGTGTGTTTATTCTACATGAGCTTATCAGTTTGCTCTCGGGGGGGCGGGGGGGATCTTAATATTTAGCTAATTGAGACATTCATGCAGCCTTTGAGCACAATGACAATAATACTGATACATTTCTTGTCTGCAATCCTAATTCCAAAAAAAGTTGAGACACTGTGAAAACTATAAATGAAAACAGAATCCTGTAACTGCAAATTTGATAAATTCATATTTTATTCGCAGTTGAACAAACAAGATATCAGATGTTAAAACTGAGATATTTCTTTAAAAATATTAGCTCATTTAAGTTTTGATGGCAGCGGCACATCTCAGAAAAGTTTAAATGGAGTCATCAAAAAGCCTCAAAAAGGAACTGGTAAAATCCAAAAACTGGAGTATTTGACAATTAAATCGGAAACAGTTCAGGAACATGACGAACTAACTCCTGTATAAAAGGAGCGTTTCAGAGAGGCAGAACCTCCAATATTTCACCAATCTGCCATAAACTATATGAAATAGTGGAACAATTTGAGTAAAATGTTCGTCAGTGTAAAGTTGTAAAGATTTAAGGTCCCGCCATCTACAATGAACTGTGGGAGTGAAGGTCAAGACTAGACGCTTGTGATTGGCCTTCATTCAAAACAGACAAGATTCTTTAATGGACATCACTACATGGGATCAAGAACACTTCCAGATGTCACTGTGTCAACACAGTTCATCATGTGATCCACAAACTCCAGTTAAAGACGTATCATGCAAAGAAGAACCCACATGTAAACATGATGCAGAAACACTTCTCTGGATCAAAACTCATTTAAAATGGTCTGAGGAGAAGTGGAAAACTGTTCTGGGGTCTGATTTGATCCAAATATAAAATTCTTTTTAGAAACCACAGATGACGTGTCCTGCAGACTAAAGAGAAGAGGGACCATTCAGCTTATTATCAGCAAACAGTTTAAAAGCTGCACCTCTGATAGCATGTGGTGTGGACAGCTTACACATCTGGAAAGGCTCCATCAATGCTACAAAGCACATAGAGGATTTAAAACATCTGCTCCGTTGTAGACATCATTTCGGTAGGTCTTTCACATTTCAGCAAGACAATGTTAAACTACATACTGGATCCATCACAACATCCTGGCTTCACAGGAGAAGAGTCTGTCATCTGAACCGATCTTTATAAATAGAAAATATTTGGAACATCATGAAAGGAAAAATCTGGTCACAAAGATCCAGGACTGATGAGCATCTAGAATCCTCCAGCTTCTGGTCTAAACTGTAGCTGAGCCAGAGTGGGGGCAAGGGAGCGGTCGCCCCAGGGCCCACAAGGTCATAGGGCCCCGTTTTGCATGATGTGTTCATGTTTAATCGTAAATTTATTAGAATAAAATAGGAATGTGCGTTGTGTTGCTGTGAACTATAACAGACCGCCGAGTCTATTTTCCATTATAGAAAATGTTATGATAAACCGCTGTGTCTATATCTATTTAAATAGATTGTGTAATGTTAAACCAAATGTGTTCATTTTATATTTAAGCCGTTATGAAAGATGGTACAGATTTAGCCGGTGACTATTTGTCTAAGCTTTCAGCACCACGGACAGCCGACGTTCGGAGATTGACACCTGTCAGGCTGCATTTGTGTGTGTTTTTGTTCTTCAGAATAAGTTTGTGGACTGGTTTCTGGCTTTACTTTGCTTTTTGAGGCATGTAGTTTTGCTTAGCTCAATAAAAGTGAGCATTAGTGTTGTTTGATAGGATGAGGTGTTGATTAAATGGTAAAATCACTCCCTTAAGGGCCCACCTAGAATGCTCCGCCCCCTTTGTACTGAGACCCACGCTCCGCCTCTGGGTCTAAACCATTGGATTATGTTTTTATTTACATTTTGCACAGCAATTTTAGAACTGGGATTGTACATCGACATCTTTGTTGTAATTTATGGTAGTGTGTCACATGTTCTTCTCTGTTTTCAGGAGTTGTAGGAAAAAACAACAAATATTAGTTTGCCTTAAAAAAAACTTTATTGAACAGCAATACTAAGCATTTACTCCCAGCCCAGCTTTGAGTTAAATTGACATTGTTACAAACTCACAAAGCTGAACCTGCCAGACAAAAGTAGATTGTACATGATTCCAAGTAATAGAGCCTGTAATTCAAACATTATCAGTTTGCAAAAAGATTTTTGAGCAACATTCAGCTGCAGCATGTATAAAAACCTTTTGCTTTCCTTTTTCATTGCTGATTACGCAGCAAACCCTGATCCAACGCTTGATGTTTCAGAAACACTCTGTGACCAAAAATTACAGCAAACTTTCATTTCCCTCAGTTTGACGTCCTTCCTGTAACCATTTTAATTCATATTTCCTGTTTTTGGTTTGTTTTTAATTTGCAAATGGTCCTTCAAGGGTCATTAAAAACATTTAAAGCTTTGAGAAAATTTTTAAAAGACAAAAATTCATTTTGTTCTGCACATTCTTCAACAGTCTTTATGACTAACACCTCAAGTCCTGCTCTGGATCTACTTTCTCAATCTCCCTCATCTCACACTGCTACTGCATCATAATAAATATTTTATCAAAACAAAAAATCCCACTCTTCCTGATACAGCCATTTGGACTGTTTCTAAACAGGGATTAAAAAAATCTCTTCTCTATGCATTTTCTACTGTAGCTTTATCAGACATGTTTGTTGTCACTGTGTTCTGGACGGCAGCTGTTGACGAGCTGGATTTCTTCTCCATAGATCTAAAGGAAGTTGTGACAGTGGAGGATTTTTTCTGAACCGTCTGGATGGTCTTCTTCCTCTTGACATGAAGGACCTCCATGGCGTCCATATTGATGCCTTGTTGAATTTCCTCACTGGTCTCCGTCTGCTCTGTTTGTTGTTGCTGCTGTTGTTGTTCCATCTGCTGCTGATGATGCAGCTAAAAAGACAAAACATGGACATTCTTATGTTTTTATCATGTTATAGAGTCGTTTTTTAAAATAAAACTCCTTAAATTAGCACTCTCACCATCATCATCATGTTCTGATACTTTGCAATAGCTTCATCGGTTGTGACTCCCTCTGTTAGACCTAACTCAGCAGCCCGGCGGGCCAGTTCTGCCTTGTGGGAGCCGGGAGGAGTCCATCCCACTCCTCTTATCCAGTTCAGGTCCGATTTGTAGTTGACCTGCAAAAAAAATGAGAGGAACAAGCATTTCGTGTCACTTGCAACTCTTCTATGTTTTGCGGTCATGTTTCGATGGATCAGATCTGGTAATATGACTCACGTCGCTCTGCAGCTTGTAGGCCTGCTTGGCATGCTTGACGTTGAGTTGCTCAGGGTCACAGGTGTAGTCATGGAGCTTGTGCCTGTAAGTGAGGTCACTGGCCTGGGCCTGGCTTTTTCTGGCCTGCAGGAACTCGGGCTGGTCTGGTCTTATATTGTAGTGGGCGCGGTCCTCCTTGGACTGACGTGTGTACTCCAGGTTGCTCTGGAGTTTGCTGGCTGCCAGTGAATGCACCATCTTGGGGTCATCCTCCACGCAGCGCAGCCCCACTTGATGGCCTTTCTCCTTCAGATGAGACTCCTTGTAGCGAAACTGTTGGAGAAAATGATCATTAAACCAAGAAACTGAACTTAACTAAATCCAGAACACATGTAGAAAATTACAAATGTTAGTTTGAAATGAAGTATCTCAAATGTTTTATTCATTTTTTTACAAATAACTTACATCACTTGCGATTTCTCTGGAGGCCTTGGCTGTTTGGAAGGGAATAGCATCAAGTCTGAGGTCATAGCCTGATGTTTTTACCTGCTCCCCAGATGCCTTGTAAACTTTCTTTATGGAAAAATATGAAAACAAAAACATCACTGAGTTATTTTACTGTTCTGGCAAAAGGTTAAAGTTATTTTGTAATAACGTCATGTAGAATAAATATTTGTCATACATCACTAATCTGCTGAGCGTTGATCTTGGCTCTAACAAAGTCTGGGTCATCTGGGTGTAAGGTGTATTTATGCATGTCATCATTCTTTCCAGATTTGTACATCCTCTGTAACAGACCATGAAAAGGAACTGACAGCATGTTAATATCAAAATCCAAAACTACTGCAAGAGAATGCAGGAAATGTATTTGTTTGTACCTCACTGCACTGCTGGTAGCTCATCTTAGCATGAATAATATCAGGAGAATCAGGCACTGAGGTAAACCTGAGCCTGTCCGGCTGCTGGCGATACTTCGTCTGATGAAGGACACAGAACCAGTTAAACAGACTGAGCAGCTTCAATTAGAAGTTTGATGCATTTTCTGCTTAAAAACAACCTGAGTCATTTTATACACAGAATTACTGTATTACCTCCACCAAGGAGCTAAAGTTTTCACCAAGGTTTGTTTGTTTGTTTTGTTAGTAAGATAACTCAAATAGTTATGACTAGATTTTAATGAAATTTTCAAGAAATATCAGAAATGGCCTAAGAAATAAAAGTGATTAGATTTTGGGAGTGAAGCAGATCAATGTCTGGATAACAGGATTAAGGATTCTCTATCATGGGGCTGTTTTTAAGTCAAGTCAAATCAAGTATAGAGCACTTTAACACACAGCATGACAGCTGACCAAAGTGCCGTACAGCAAAACACGGAATAAAGCAAAATAGAACATACAACAAAAAACAAATACTTAAACCAAGAATAAAACTGGGTAAGAAAAATACAATAAAAGCCAGACTGTAAAATTAGGAATAGGGGTGTTGATACCACCGAGAGAGCTTCAAATAATGAGGTTTTCAGACAAGATTTAAACAAATTTACAGAGGTGGCTTGTCTCACAGAGAGTAGGAGAGTAGGCCTGAATCTGAGCACTAGAGACATAGGAATGAAAGTCCTGTTTCCTTATTTTGTCTCAGGTGTAATATTTATTTTTTAGTTTGGAAAATGTCCCATTTGTTTACATGGAAGAGTGGAACTTTAATGTTATACTGCTTCCAGCCACTAGGTGGCGGTTGTTTTGCTTTGGGTTCAACTTCAACATTATATTTCAGTGTCTAGTTGTATGTTGATGTGTAAAACATTAAACATATATATTGGCCTTTTCATCATTCTATTAGTTTATTATTTTTGTTCTGTACGTTTTTCCTCATATACTTACATCACTTATTAATTCTCCGGCCTTCTTTGCAGCCTCCAGCTGAGGTGCACCAACTCCATCCCAGGAAACTCCTTTCATAAAACTCAGATCTGACTTGTAGAGTTTCTATAAATAAAAATAACATGTATTAAACAAGTTGTATCATGCTTTCAGTGTTTATTTCATCTTTTTATTTTCTCACCTCACTCTGCAGGTTGTAGGCCTTTTTGGCCCATTTGACCTTCATGTCATCAGGAAGCACCGTGTACTCGTGCAACCTCTTCCTGTAGTCCTGATCACTAGCCAGAGTCTGAGCATTCTTAGCTGCCACCAGGTGGATCATGTCCGGGGTGAGGTGGTACTGCCCGCTGGATGACAGAGCATCCTTGCGGTATTCCTGGTTGCTGGCTAACCGACCAGCCTGCAGGCAGTGCAGAAGATGCGGGTCGTCTGTGACACTTTTAACTCCGATGTGTTTCCCTTTTTCCAGCAGATGGTTGTGCTTATAGTTGTACTGGAAAGACACAGTTCAAGTTTTACACATATGTGGGAGAATTTCTGGGTTTTATAGAACCAGAATATTAGTCATGCTCTCATTCATGCATGAATTATGATCATCTTTTTCCCTATTCAACTTCTTTCTACTCTTGATAAACCAGTTTTCTGCTGCACATTTTAGTTGTTTTATTTCTCTCTAACACGGAGTGATTTTTGATTGTTTGAACTTACATCACTGGCGATGCCTGTGGAGCTCTTGGCAGCCTGGAAGGGGATGTCCTGCATGGTGAGCTTGTAGCCTTGAGCCCTCAGAGTGTGCCAGGACTCTTTGTACTTAATCTGCATCAGAACAAATAAATATTTCTCTTTAAGTATCAAACACACATTTTTTCCAATACATTTTAAAAAGCACAGCTGATAATACCTCACTGAAGTTGGCAGCATTGATCTTGGCTTGAGTGATTTCTGGCCTCTCAGAGGTAACAGTGTAACTGTGTTGGTCATTTATCCCTTTTTCTTTGTACAGACGCTGTAAGAGAGAGAGTTTTATGTTGCTATGTTTTATGACTGTAGAGGAGCAGATACACATTTCTCACAAAGCTAATTGACTCACTTCGTTTGTGATCTGACTGCTGAATTTAGCGTGAACGATATCTGGGGAGTCAGCAACAGCCGTGTGCTTGAAATTGTGCGGCAGCTGCCGGTACTTTTGCTGTGACAGAAAAAAACAACAACAAATATTTCAAGGCTTCATGTGGAGGTAAATGGAGTGATTAATATAAAGGGAAAAAAAGAAAAATAAAGCAAAGAAAATGTGTCACCTCACTGATGAGGTCTGTAGCTCTCTTGGAACCCTCAATCTGCAGAGATCCGGTGGCGATCCAGGCTGCACCTCGCAAGTAATTCAGATCAGAGCGATACATCCTCTGCATTAAAAATGTGTTAAAAGGCATCAGCTTGAGTGATTTTATTTTGTAGCTTGTCTTTATAGAATATTGCACATAAAACCTGTTTTTTTCTGTGTTACATTAAAAAAGCTGCAGGTCTTGGAGACAGTGTGCAGCACCTCTCACCTCACTTTGCAGAGCGTATGCCTTCTTGGCCGCCTGCAGCTTCATGTCATCAGGCAGTGAGGTATAGTGATGCAGGGAGAGCCTGTAGTCATGATCACTGACCAGTGATTGAGCCTTTTTGGCATGAACAACATCCATCATATCCATAGGCAGCTGGAACTTTGAAAGCTCCTTTGCAGAATTCTGTTTGTACTTAATCTAAATTAACAAGATCACAATATAATATTTGAAAATGCAATTTATTATAGTTTTTCTAGCTAAATGATTCAGATTCAGAAGCACTCACATCGCTCTGTAGTTTACTGGCATGGACCGAATGAGCAATATTCAAGTCATCCTGCAGTCCCTTAAGTCCAATCATCTTCCCTTTAGTCTTCTCAAATTCTTCTTTGTACTTTTGCTGAAATGAAACAGAAATGTGTGAGATATCTGTCTATCATTGAGCTGCAATAGAACGCTGCAACTGTTTGGGACTGAAAGCTGTATGAGGAAATTTGGGGGGATTTTTCCTTTTTTTGTGGAAAAATCTCACATCACTGAGAATCTCTGCGGACGCTTTGGCAGATTGGAAAGGAAGAGCATCCAAACACAGCTTGTAACCTCCATCACGTAATTTTGTCCACGATTCTTTGTAACGATTCTAGAAGTGTGATAAAACAAACTGAGTCAGGAGACTGGACAAACTGATCAGCTGTCTGATGGATCTTAAAAATGTGACTTTACCTCACTGATGTTTTGAGCATTGATCTTGGCTTGCACCATCTCAGGCAACTCTCCATGAAGTGTGTAGATGTGCTTTAAATTCTCCCCTTTCTCTCTGTACAACCTCTGCAAAGCAGGAGATCAAAAATTACTGAGAATCCCGATTAATCCAAAATCTGGATTATCTAAAGACACTAATTCAAAGTTTATGCGACAAATGTGCTTCTTTTTCCAATTACAACATAGTCTAATCAGAATAAAATCTAATTTTAGATGCATTTTCTATCTATAATTGTAATCTGAACTTACATCAGTGGCTAGTTTGTTGCTGAGTTTGGCCTGGATCATTTCTGGAGTGTCTTCAACACTGGTAAACTTTAGAGAACTCACATCCTGACGATACTTTTTCTGCAGAAACAGATCAAAACCAACTAACTGTGAGATAAATGGTGCATGTATGTAACACGGACAGCAGAAGACACTATCATATCACAAATATCAGGTTTTAAAATAACATTCAGAAACACACAGTTGCTGAACCTACATAAATAGAAAAAAAACTGCTGAAATAAAGATCTGGCTTCTGTTATTGCTTAATGTTAGTGACCCAGACTGGAATGACCTTTAAATAACTGCCTCTGATGAGGTTATGAATAGAACTTGGTGCCTCCAGTCTGAACTATAAATGTGTCACAAAAAGTTCTCCATGTCCCGGTCCCTGGTTTTTATATGAAAGGATTCTGTGACCCTGAGGGATGATTTAGTTATGAATATTTATAGAGAAGGACGACCCAAAGGTCACATCCCACATTATTAAAGCAGATGATTCACAAGCTTTCAGTACAATATAAAAGAAAATATACGAGTAAAATTATTATATGTAACAGTTTAAAGTGTTAATTAGTTTGATGATTATTCAAATTAATAAGGATGCAAAGAAAAAACTTGTTTTATGACTTTCACAATATATTTGTTTGTAAATATTATGTATACCATTGTTTAAGATTTCTAGTCGTCAGGTGCAATGCATTCTGGGTCATAACATTACCTCGCTAACCAGCGCTGCAGCTTTCTTTGCCTGCTGGACATCCAGAGATTTTGAGGCTTCCCACCCGACGCCCTTCATCCAGTTCAGATCGGACCGGTACTGTTTCTATAGATGAATGCACATAAAAATAAATCACAATTTGACTAAAAAAAATGTCTTTAGGCACATGAAGTAAAGAGACATACATCACTCTGTAGTTCGTAGGCTTTCTTCGCCCAGGTGATGCTGCGGTCAGTAGGCAGAGTGATGTACTCATGGAGGAAAGTCCTGTAGTTGGTGTCGGTGGCGAGGTCTTGAGCTTTTTTGGCGTGGCTGATGTTCAGCATGTCCAAAGAAACACTAGAATCGAGTTTATTTTAAGAGATCAAATTTGGAGTTAACTCTTTTTAGCTTGCTGGAGTCATTCCTACTAGACACTGTGATACTTCAGCTCTTTATCTTGGTCGTGTGTTATCTCTTTATCGTCTGTCTAATTATATCAGGGGAACAATCTATGGCTGCCACTTAATAAAGAATCTTTGATCTTAAAGTCATAACAACTTGATTTTTGGAAACAAGTATTTTTTTGTAAGGTCTTCTTTCTACATTAATGCCAGCATGAGGGTTAAATAAGTGTAAGAACATGAATTTTTACCATTTACAGGCTAAAAAAGGCCAAATATATTTGAACTGTAAACAAATTCCTAAAGTTAAAAACTTTTAGTGATTATTTACTTCTTGAATAAGGCTATAAATATAAATAATGGATTTTTTTTCAAACTTTAATTTAATTTAAACAGATGCATATTTCCTCTGAGGTAAATATCTGTCCTTTTTCTCCACAAAGAGATTTCTATAACTGACACTACAGACAGATCAATACATTTCAAGCCATCTCTAACCAAAAAAACATCAAGACCAACACAGAAATATCTTTTAAAAGTTGTAGTTTTAGTGATCAAACTCCAGCATGTTGCTGTTTATCAGAGTAATACGTTTTACCTGTATTTAGTTGTTGTGTCCTTGTAGTTCTTCCTGTAGAGGTGATCACTCTGAAGTTTGGTGGCCAGAGCAGAATGAGCCATCTGCGAGTCGTCACTCACCGATTTAACTCCGATCGCTTTGCCTTTGCTTCTCTCATACTGCTCTTTGTATTTCACCTTAAAGGAAGGAGCGGAACCACCTGTGAGTTCTACCTTAAACTTTCTTAAAGTGATAAAGTAACACATCAGATCTTTTAAAAAGGGTTTCTATGGAAAAGTTAGGAACAATTAATATATTTATCTGTTCACACATTCATGCATTTGTGTTTCAGAAGCCTTAAATTGTTATTTATTTCAGATTCTTTGATTACTTTATATTTGAAGTAAAACAAGACTTCTGGTTATTTCTGTTTTAATAACCACGATCAGTTCAGAACTGATAGCTGTATAGAATAGGGTTGTTAAAGTTATTTTTAAGACCACAATAATAAACGTAACTGGTGCTACTGTAACTAGCCTTTAGCTTGTCTACCATTCAGAATTGACCTCTTTCTCCAAAGTGAAGTCATTTAAAGAGATTATATACAACATGTTCATCACTTTTCCACTAAAACCTACTTCAAAAGATCCAATAAATAGAACTTCTCTCTACAGGTTAGAAGAATAAAACTCACATCACTGGCCAAGTCTCTCTTTGCTTTTGCTGTCAGTATAGACAGAGAGTCCAAACGAAGCTCAAACCCTTTGTCCCTCTGCTTCTCCCACTGGCTCTTGTAGGATTTCTGTAAACACAAACACAGAAGGAAGTAATCACATGCATTTGTCATTTAATACTGTTTAATTCAATTCAGTCCATTTTTATTCATAAAGCCCAAGTTCTTAACAAAAGTACTTTCAAGCATGTTACAGAAATATAAAGTCAGATTTTATAAATAAACCATTTCCTGTTTAAGGAACCAACAATCAAATATCCAGAACCTTTTTAATTTTGAAAAGACAAAATCTTTTATTATCCATTGCTGTCCTGCAAAGGGGACCAGGGTTACTCGAGCTGCTTCATCTATCTGAAAAGAGTGAGAAGAAGAAATGGACCGTTTCTTACCGCACTGATCAGATCAGCATTCGCCTTTGCTTGTCTGAAAATGGGCTCATCTTTTGTGATGGTGTACTGGTGTATTATCTGCTCTGTGTTCGCTTTGTATGCCAGCTGGAACATTCAAAATAGACATACATTGTAAGAGTGACGGCCGACGAGGAAACTTAAAAGATCACAGCTTATAAAAGACGAGACCTTACATCACTTTGCAGCTCCTGACTTTTCTTGGCATGTTTGATGGAGAGATCATCCGCCACCTGCGTAAACCTGATCTTGTCTGCCTTCTGACGGTACTTGACCTAAAATGAAAAAAAAAACCTGTATTTAAAAAAAACTATATCTACTTAAAACAGGATGAGGATCAGAAAGAGTTTTAATTATGAGCTTTGGGGTCTGCAACCTGCAGCCCCTCTTCAGCCCATCTGAAGTGGCTCCTTGTAACTTTGATTAAAATCAACATGAACCTGAGTAACAGGAAATGGATTGTGTTTTTGTCACATTTAAGCAGAACACGAGTTTTACTGAAATGGTTTTAAAATGCAGTGATCCGTTTAAGTTATGAATCTTTCCGACCTGCAGTCTGACTCTCCTGATCCACCAAGTTATTGGAATATGACACTGAAACATGATGGAGGTGGAACTTCCTGTGTACTGTACTTATCATCTAAATGGGTTTATCTTACTTTTAAGGGTCAGTTTGACTTTGTGGCTCTTTACAAATGAAATGTCCAGTATTATAGGTGTAAAATGGCTCTTTCAGTGGTGAAGGTTTTAGTCTGACTCACATCACTGAGCAGCTCTCCAGCTTTCTTGGCCTGAGTGATGTTGAGACATCCCTCAGTCTCCCAGCCCACACCCTTCATCCAGTTCAGGTCTGAACGGTACTGGTTCTGTGGGGAAGATGAGTGTTTCTTTTTAACTCTTGAAAAGAAATCTTCAGTTACATGCACTGGTTTATAGTTCCTACTTCACTCTGCAGGGAATAGGCCTTTTTAGCCTGCTGGACTTTGATGTCATCAGGCATGACGGTGTATTCGTGGAGTTTTGTGCGATATTCCAGGTCGCTGGCGAGGGCTTGAGCCTTCTTGGCGTGGCTCAGGTTGATCATGTCCAGAGGAAGGCTGTACTGGGCCTGGTTCTCCTTGGAACCTTTCTTGTATTCAATCTAAGGTGATAACAATAAAAACAGAGTTAATTCTGAGTGCACGCAGCAGGTGGATGCTGTTTATTATCAATACAGTGTATATTTTGCGTACATCACTGCTCATCTTGGCCACGTGAAGCGAGTGCAAAGTCTTAGAATCACTAACGTTGACCCCAACTGCCTTCTCCTTGTTTTTCCTGTAGGATTCTTTGTATTTTATCTGAAACACATAATCACTCAATTTCACTTCATTTGCCAGTTTTTGCATCTTTTTGGATGAGGGGATTGTGTCTCCACTCACATCACTGGCGAGGTCTCGGGAAGCTTTGGCAGCTTTCACACTCAGGTCATCCAGGCCAGTTTCACAAGCTTTTGACTTAGTCTTCTCCCACTCCTCTTTGTATTTAATCTAGAAAAAATACATAAAAGTGGATGAAATGTGTTTGAAATGAAATGTGAGCACGTGCAGGATGCTGTAAGACAAGCAAATGTAAGAAAACTTACATCACTACACAAAGCTGAATTCTCTTTGGCTTTTTGGATTTGAGGCAGATCCTGGGACAAAGTGTACTGGTGCTTTGTTTTTTCATAGTCAGCTTTATAATTTAACTAGAGGACACACAGATGACACGTTCACACAGGTGCTCAGTGAACTCAGTGCTCATAAATGCAAGTAGTGGTTTAAAAACACAAATAAGTGATGAAAATGTTATTTCAGTCTCGGACTGTGTTTTATTATTTACTTACGTTGCTGATAAGATGAGCATTTTTCTTGGCTAAAACCATCTCAGGTGTGTCTGTCACAGACTTGTACTTCACCTGGTCAATATGCTGCTTGTAATTTTTCTGCAAACATTAAATAAACAAAAAAAAAACAGATATGAAGATACATTAAAGGGACTTAGGGCAAGATTTGTGAAAAACTACACATGCATTTCCAGTTTATTCAATGCTAATGGGTCATGAAGCATTAAAAACCCAAAATAACGAGGCCATCCGCATATATGTCTGTTGCCTTGGAAACGATGTGTGCTACATAATGCGCTGCAGTTCGACGTCCGAATTTCCCGCGCAGTTGTAGGGATGTGACGTAAATTGACGCTGCATGCGCGTTGCCGACAGCTCTTGAACAGGAAGAACATGGCCGCCGTGGACTTGGATTCAAACACTGAAGGTATACTTATGGATGTTTCTGCAGCCATCAAACGACCTGCATCCACTCTCACCCCCCAAAAAAGTGGCACCACGAAGAAAAAAAAGACTTTATCAGCGGCATCTCGTGAGTCTAAAAAAAAACATGACCGAAGCCGGGCAGGCACCCGCATAAATATTGGATATGCGTTCGGTTCACGGAGGGAACTTCAGCTGCATTTGGGAGTGAAAACGGATGCTGACATGGCTCATTTCCTTGTGACCAGGTGAGAAAACATTATAGGTCGTGTTTAGAGCCTGATACAGTATGAAAATGATGAGATCAAATCAAATAACAGAGTGGAGAGACCTGACGTGAAGTATGTTAGCCTCCCCGGTGCAGTGCTGTGAAGACGAACAGTCTGTAAAGTGTCTGTGCGCGCTCCCGTGCCGGCTTGGCTGGTGGCTGCAGTTAGCCACAGCGCCTGTCGCGGCAGCACTGAGTCAGATTTTGTAAAGCTGCCTTAAGTTCCTTTAAATGCTCTTTCATACATATTTATTATTATGATCTAACTGTTAACTCTTTTACAACATCCTAAAGTTTTACACCAATCTTAATTTATTTACATTTTGCTTCCAAAGAGTACGATTTTCTTAGAATCTTTTCAAAAACTTCCAGAAAGTCTGAAAAACTTTCAATTGGACTCTCTGGAAGCAAAATATTGAGACATAGTGGAAACTTTTGCAAAGTGATGTAGGTAATGATTTAATTTGTTAGGGACAACTCACATCCTTCAGTGGGTCCAGCTTCCTTTGGCTTTGGTAACCTGGTGTGAGAGTGGCTTGGTAGTTGTATTCAGCCTGATCCTGATCGTGACCTTGTTTATATGCAATCTTAAAGAAGAAATTTACCAAATCTTATTAAAAAAACAAGTAAACATTTTATTTTAAATACGCAGATTGTTGATTAAAATGTGACTTACATCACTTGCAAGCTTCCTCGCTTTCATGGCGTGCAAAGTCTTCTTGTCAATACCCGAGTCTTCGTAGTGGCCCTTCATGTCGCTGGTGTATTTCTCTTTGTACTTGTTCTGTCATTTTATTAGAACGTTAAAAAAGGCTCTTTTACAACCACAGAGCTGAAACATCTTTCCTGACTTACATCGCTGGTGAACTTTGCCACTTTAGCAGCATTTTGAAACTGTGGCGTCTCACAGAAGTTAATGCTGTGTCCTTTAGTGTTCTCCAAGTCTTTCTTATACTCCACCTGCAGAAATAAAGTCACTTCTTTGTAGTTTATTTCCTGCAAAAATTCTACATTTGAAACATTCATATTGAAAAGATAATTTGAGGGAAAAATAAATATTTTCTCTGCCCCTTTAAGAGGTGAGGGATCAGGAATTTATATGCTGCAACTTCAGCACAGGCATGTTAAGGATGCAGGAAATGCAGGTTTGTGGCTTCAAGCCCACTGGAACAGACAATATGCAGCTCGTTCTGTTCTGACATCATGAATACAGCCCAAAATACATGTAGGTGTTTTACTTTAATCCTCACCTCACTGATAATCTTGTTAATCTTCTGGGCGTTCTTCAATGTCAAATTGTCTTCAGTGGTGAGACTGTGAAAGTGTGACGTGCCCTTCATCTTGTTTAAGTCCTTCTTGTATTTAAGCTGCGTGACAGATGATTTAGAACATGTTGAAATCAGGAGATCAGAGTCATGGTCTAATTTAGTCAGGGTGGACAGTTTGACAAGTTATGACAGAGGGACATCTCCTCGTTGTTGTCCCTCATCAGTTCAGCCCAGTAATGCGAGACATGGTGATGGATGAAGCACTGTACTCTGCTATGTTATGACAGCATTTAAAAGCAGCTTGCATGGCAACACGAGGGATGTGGGATCTTTTTTTAACCAACATGTAATGCAAATATTCATGAAGCATCTTCACAAAATGTTGCACGCAATAGCTTTAATCATGTGTTCTGTAGTTCAGAAATTTGTAAAACATGCAGAATAGTGGCCCTCGAGGTCCAGTACTGTGTTTACAAGCACTTATTTGTGTTTGATTTGGAATGTAAGGTGGCAAATAGATTGATACTCACATCACTTGCAATTTCCTGAGCTTTTTTTGCAAGATGGTAACTAGGAGTGATCATGGCAGGGAAACTTCCTTTTCCTCGTTGCTGCTCGTATTCATCAGTGTAAGCAATCTGGAAAACAGATCAATTCATATTTTAGGAGGTTAAAACTCGTTCAAAGTCAGATGAATGCAAATACAGACAAAAAGTGAGATAACTATATCCACCTGGCTAAAATTCTCTGCGTTTTCCCTTGCGTGAAGCACCTCAGCTGCTGCAGCCTCTGTGCTCGCTTTACCTTTTATCTCCTGCTCGTATGTCTGGCGATACTTAATCTGGACAGAATCAACCAATAATCAATACTCTGCAAAAGAGCTCTGAATGCATATGTGTGGTTTTGAACCTGTGACTCACATCACTGGCCTGCTCAGAGGCTTTCTTTGAAGCCTTGTATCCAGGAGTGAGATGTGCCGGGAAGCTGCCTTTGCCCCTCTGCTGCTCGTATTCCTCTGTGTACACATTCTGTAGGAAAGATATGAGGTTTTAAAAACAGTTTGGTCAAAGTCATTAAGAACTGCTTGATTAAAAGCTTACATCGCTAACAAGCCTTCCTTGTTTCTTGGCCAGAAGCACCTCAGGGGGATCAGCAAACGTTGTGTATTTTGAAACTCTCTCTTCGTGTCCTTTTTTATATTCCAGCTGAGGGACAAACACATTTTAGACTCCTCGACTTGTGATAAAACTGAATGATGCATTCTGAGAAATGTATGATAAAAATAGCAATTAGGTCTATAAAAGTAAATTATGTACTTACACTACTGGCTAAAGTATTTGCTTTCTTTGTAGCTTGGTAACTTGGTGTTATCATCGCAGGAAAGCTCCCTTTTCCATGCTCTTCTGTGTATTTCATCTGCAGTAGTTGCACAAATTTAGTTATCAGAAATCAGGACATTTGAACATCCTACATCGAAACAAACCACCAAAAATCGCTAAACATAAATCTAAAAGGAGGCTATTTAAGATGAAAACTGTGGATGGACTCACATCACTGATGGTCTTCTGAGCCTGAGACATTGTCACTACTTCCTGGTTGGTCACCGTCCCTGAATACCAGCTCTGCTGCTGAGAGAACTCTGACTGGGACTGAAAAGCCTGTTTGAAACATTAAATCTGTACTTTAAACTACAGCTAACATCTTAAATCTGAATGTCAAACATCAGCTTCACATATTAAATTAAATAATTAGACCCTTTTTCAAATATAAATGTAAAACATTTTGATACGTTTATGATTACAAATTCTAAATGAACTTACTTTCATGCTATAATTCATATTCAAAATGTTATTTTTTTACTTTTGTAAGTTTGGGAGCTTAAGCATCCCCTTTAATATTCATTTCCCAGAAAAAAGAATCAACATCAGCTTTGAGTCCTGCTGATTGATGTGTACTTTACTTACTTTCACAAGAAGGAAATTTATCAGCATATAACACAAAACACACATAAAAAAATTAAAATACAATGATTTATTTAAGAATTATTAGTATTAAGATCTGACATAACTGCACAATCGTTTTCTCAACACAAAAAGCACAAAAAACAGAAACTGGCACATTTTAAACAATTAGCTAAAGCAAACAAATTTGGTTCATTTAAAGAAAAATAAAACTTAGTGTTAAACCTTTCTGTAAGTGCCAGCTGCTCTCCAGGGAGCTCACCTGGCTGACCGTCTGACTGGCTAGATAAGCCTTCTCCAACTCCAGAGATCTCATGTCACCGTCGAAGGTGGACTTAAACCTCTCAGCATCATTGCGACACTGCAGCTACAAGTACACACGAGCCATAAAAATCAAGCCAAAAGCCGACACACATTTACACACAAACACACCAACAGGACAATCAAGCTGATTTAAAACCAACACTGTCATTCTGATGTTGCGATACTGGAGAACCTGAGCTCATAAGGTAAAAGTTAACATCAGTTTGTTGTTAATAATAGCTGCCATGTTCCAATAAAGCTGAAACCAGACCTGCCGAGAAAGATCCAGAATAAAGCTTTAGCAGTAAACATGTTCTAAACTAATATTAGAAGTGCTCTACTGCAGAGGAGACGAGTTGCAAGGACTTAAATAATTTTCTATTTCAGAAATCAAGGTAGATTTTTTAGAATTTGTTACATATTTCTATGAAAATTAGTTACAACCCAATTAATTTTATATGAATTCAAACAGATTTTATGATCATTGAATATGATCTGAAGTCAGCTCTGCTCTATTTTCTTACCAGTGTGTTCCTGCTACAAATATAAACACGTGAAGATTGCATGAACTCGTGGACACAGACAGACTCAGACAGACAGAAACAGGTGGCACGGCAGAGGAAAGGAAGAGATGTGGGGCTGTTTTTTATTTTTTTAACCTGGTGTGTAATTTTAGCCACCTAAAGCACAAAGTGGGCAAAGCAGAGGAGGGTCGTCTCGTCTCTGTCAGAGCTACAGAAATAACCTGGGCCACACTGATCATTCCAACCCGCTGCCGTCAACGTCGACTCAGAGCAACTTTATCATGGGAAAAGTCTGGAATTTATTCTCTAGTTTTCCTAAATTTTACAAGTTAACAATACTTTTAACTGTACATTTAAAGAAGTTATAACTTTAGTAACAGTAAAAATGCATATTTTCCTACCTCACTGCTCGCCTTGCTTTGCTTCTTTGCATTGATGTTGATGGGAGTCTCATAAACACTTGTGAATGTGTTGTTCCTTGGATTGTGCCTAAAACAGAAAAAAACTTGAATATCTCCACAAAGTAAAAGTGTGAAATCATTTTCATGACAAATTTCTTGATCAGTTTTGGAGTCACAGAGGTGTGAAACACTTACACAGAGCAGTACGGCCTCTTTTTGTGGCTGACGAAGTTGTTTGGAGTGAGGACCATCTTACAGACATCACAATGAAAACAAGCTTTGTGCCAGTTCTGACAGCAAAAAGACAAAAAATCACATTATTTAATAGGTTTTTGTGAAAACACGACTCAGTCTAGCTTATCAAACTGTTCACTGATCGGTGCTCAGTAAAGCACATTAACTATAACCAGGAAGTTAACTCTATACAGTTATTATTGATAATATAGAACTTTACATAATCTAAAAGTTGCCATATTGTTTCTCTGCTAAATCTGGTATAATTAAAATTGTTATTTAATTCTGTTCATGAGGTCATTACAATTTAATATTCTGACAAATTCTGGATGAAAATATATTACTAAATGTCCATTACCTGGTCAATGCAGTTAATCTTTTCTGCTGGGTAGACCACAAACCTACACCTGGCACACGACTGCATCTTGAATAATTCTCCCAGAAAAAGATTTGGATAAAATAAAAAACTGATGAAAAGTTTTAGTGTAAAGCAGGATGAGGTCTGCAGGAAGGAACTCAGAAACAAGAAAATGATCCCCTGTCAGTCGGATAGGTGCGTCTTCGCTTGTGGTTAACTTTAGCTCTGAGACTGAAACTCTGAAACAGCCTCTTACTTAAAACTGATGATGAATCAGCCCCCTTCAAAGACCCCCATGCTTCAGGACTGGCTGAGTCCAGCTGTCTGTTAGTGAAGAGAGGGACACAGAGAGGTCACATGTCACTGTGTAGGTGTAATGAGCTCAAATAGGACAGTCAGTTTAATTTTGGCCTTCTTGTCATGATTGAATCATGAAAAGCATCATTTGTTGAATAATATCTGGTCATTGAGTTTCAAAAGAATCGATCGTATTTAAAAAGAAAAACCTGTACAGTTAGATAAAATAAATGTGTAACTCAAATATAAAGATACAGATTCAACCCGAAAATGAGAATTAATTCAGAAAACAGACATTCAAAACATTGTTAAAGTGGCTGTGGGTGTTAAAGTGGGTGAAATGTGGCCAAATGCCAACCGGGTTGTTGGTTTGATGCTGGTTTCTTCCACCACAACCCAGAACTCTATGAATAAGCAGCTGTTTATTTTAATGGAACTTTCATGATAAAATAAATGTAAGGAACAAACAAATAAGAGTCAATTAGTTTGGAAAATAACTAATAACAATAAGAACCCCCCCAAAATCTACAAAAATACTGTAACTTGATAATACAGTACTTGGCAAAAAAATGATAAAAAGAACATTCAAAATGTAATAAAAGTGAATTAGCTATATGCCAAAATTATTATAACAAACAAATCTAANAGAATTTAAGAAGCTATAATTAGAGTCTTACATCTGCAATGTAAATATTTATTGTACACAAATCAGATAGATAGATAGATAGATAGATAGATAGATAGATAGATAGATAGATAGATAGATAGATAGATAGATAGATAGATAGATAGATAGATAGATAGATAGATAGAATCAAATAATCAAATATCGTCATTGATTATGTCAGAAAAATATAAATAAAAAATAGTTAATATATGTTTTGAATTATGAGAATTACTTTTTATTCCTTCACGACCATTAGGAAGGAGACGTAAATCACTGACGTAATTACGCACAAGCCTACTGTATCTCGAGCTACTTGAAAGTTTAAGGAACGGAAAGTAAAACTTGGAAGGAAAATAGTCTCACCGCCAACTCATTTGTGGTAGAAACCGGCTGACAGCTTCATACACGACTGGCACACTGTGAGTTATTTGCTAACTTATATTTTACAAAGTTGAAACGGTTGTTTTAGCTGAGACGTATTTTTGAAGCTAGGAAAAATCATCAACTGGAAGGTTTAAAGCTAACACCCGGAAATTGACGAACTTCTACTTTTAAAATATAATTAATGAACCTTGAGTTATTGTTTGTTTTATTAACTGTTGTAAAAGGTAAACTGTGTAACGTTTCTATAAAGTTTAAATGTTATATCAAAGTGAAACGGATATTTATTTTGGTAAATCTCACAGATGTCTGGAGAACCTGAACTTGGAGAGGAAGTTGAAGGGGAAGACCAAATAGATGCTAAACCTGACCGAAAGGGGAGATTTCTGCTGTTTGGGCGGTGGGTGACTTCCTTTTTAATCTATCTAAATAGAAACGAATAAAACTGTGGGACAAAGTTACGTAATATGGGCCAACATCTGGTGAAATCGTCAGCAATATTTTCCTTTGGCTTTCACTTTCAGGATTACCGTACAGTGTTACTGTAGATTTCTATCCTCTTTTTAATCCTTGTTTTTCCTTAGACCTTACCTCAGGCTAGATTCACCTAGTTTGCAGCTGCAAACCTGTTTGTTGCTTTTGTTGTAGACTTTTCTAGAACACGGTTTGTTCCTTTAGGTTGTTGCTAAATGCTTATTAAAAGTTTATGCATGAAAAAGTAAACAGGTGTGCAAATAATGGTTCCTCGTACTCAGTCAAAATTTTAAATGTTAAGTGTTAGAGAATTAAAATACTGAGTGTCTGCAAGCAGCAATGAAACATTGTGGAGGGGTTTTTTAAGTCCAAAGCTACAATTCTGCAGATTGAGTTCTGGATTTGATAAGGCTTTATGATGTCCATAATTTCATGCAACAGAGAGGCCTTTGAGTTTTCCCAGATTTAATTTGTTGCTTGACAACTGCAAATATGCAGAGAATGCCATTAAGGATAAGTGACAGCATAAAGAAGATCATGATGTGTTGAAGTGATGGTACAGCTTGCACAGAGTCCTGATCTCAAAACTTATGAGGTTACAGAAAGAAGTAGAAGCTTCCACAGTTCTCCATTTGCAGAGTTCCTTCAAAAGCTGAGTAGAAGAACCTGCAAAATGTTGATGCTGTTTGGAAATCAAGGAGTTGTTTTGATTAATGCTACTTTCATATGCCCGTGATATCTGGTAATTATAGAGTCACTGATTCAAATCCCTGTTACATGTCAGGGCTCCCGACTAATATTTTTTCCAAGGGGTACTGTAGCCCCTAACCTGAAAATTTTAGGGGCATTTTCCAAAATAGGCCCAGAGGCATCCGTGCTGCCCACCCCAACCCGAAAAAAATCTACTGTCAGTTAGTGGCGCCCCTAGATACAATATAATGACCAAATGCATACCTGTCACAACACAGTTTGTGCTGTATACTACTGCAGTGTTTTACGAGGGTATCATGCAGGGGCGGACTGAGACATTAATTCAGGCCGGGAATTTTGATATCATCCCGGGCCATCACCATCCAATTAATGCAAAACATCAAGAGTGAGTTTGGTTGTATGCCTATTGATGTAAGAGTGTAAAATAGTAAAACAAAAGCTACACATGCTTCCACACAGCTTTTTCTGTGTCTTTCCTCTATGAATAATTGTTTTTGTTCTCCTGTAATAACCTGTACTCAAATCACATAAACTGAATGCTTTTTAATCTACTACTAAACTGGTAAATATGCAGCCTACACATTTACCAGTTTAGTACTAGATTAAATAAAATAGTTCCCACCATCGTTCACCTAAACCTGAGACTAATGCTACAATGTGGTTATTACATGATGAAAAAGACCCTGAAATTAAATTTAAGCCTATTTTCCCAAAATATGAGCTGTAGTAAGATCAAGGGAAGATGGTTATGTGTACTGTGTCTTGTGTGGCACTATAACATGCAATGGTATATTTTTGACCCATTTTAATAATAAAACATTAGATTGAAAATAGTCCAAATCAATGTATGTAGCTGATAGAACAAACTAATATTCATATTGACTTTTTTACAACCATACACCTTAAAATTTGATTTTATTAAAGATTGAGTTATTTAAGGCTGTTAAATAAATAAAAACATCAATTTCTAATCCAAGAAATCTAGTATGAAAAACGTGAGCAATTTTATTGACACTACACCTGTCCTAGATGAAGCAATGGAATATTTCTCTGTCATGTTTTTTTTTTCGGTGTTTAAATTTGTGAAAACATTCTAGTGTTCCAGCATTTCACCTTCCAAAAACATCATCCAGTGTTTGCATATTCTTCTAATTTATATTTGCATAAGTGTTTGTAGTTGCTTTAAAAAAAAAAGATGTCCTTGGCGACAATTTATTTGAACTGATAACTTGGAGGAGATTGAATCTTCAGCTAATTGAAACTCTTAAAATTTAAATGAAAAACTACCGGTACTTTATTCAGACTTGAAGTTTTAAACCTGAGTTCAGTCTTTAACTAATCATTGAAAATAAGACTGAAAACATTTAAATGTAAATTCATTATACAACCTCTGTCTAATGAGTGTATAAGACTATCAGCCTGTTTTGTTTATAAAATCAGGAGCTTGATTGTTCCAGTCTCATTCACAAGGTGGTGCTCTGAGTCTTTCGTTTATGAACATGTATCAGCTTTATTTCTCCCAGTGTGTGACTGAAGAAAAGAAGCTTTCTCTACCTTTCTGATTTTAACCTTAAAATGTCAGTGTTGCATTTTGTGTTTTTATTTTAAAACTACAAAACTAAAAGAATCTCAGATTTGACGTCATCATATGGAAAAATTTAGATTATGTCCCTTTATCTTGGAATTTCTTCAGGGGTTCGACAAAGGCTATTTTATTTTGTTTTCTCCAATGTACAGATTGGATTAGTTCTGTGTTTAGGGTTATAGGTCAAATGATCAGGCCCTCACCGCGTGTACTGTATATCCATACAGATGAATTCTTTGCTTGTCAGCAGCTGAGAACCTTGTTGTCCTGTCTGACCTCAGCAGGGAGGGAGATACAGCAGCCGTGTGTGAATAGGCCTTTAGAAAGCACTGGTTTGGTGGCGAGGCTGCTGACTCAGGTGGCTCGCACTGCACTGCCACTGTCCTCAGCAGCGCCAGGCCCAGTCAGATCTCCATCCTTTGCAGAGAGCATCCCACTGTCCTAGCACGACTCCCCCAAAGTTTAATCTACCAGATCCGGAGTTACATTGTGGTTTGTGAGGAGGAAAGAAACGAGACAAGACCAGGATATTTCAGATGAGTGGCGTGGCGTTTAATGACGAACCCTGGTAAGACAGCAGCTTCCTACGGTCCAGTTAACATGACAGCTTTACTCATAACTTCATGCAATTGTTTGGTATAGTATGTTGGATGACTTTAGAGGTGAGAGGATGTTCTGGATCACATGTCTATTTGAACATGGCAGGGATGCCAGTTAGTGGATGTTCATATGTGGTGCTGTGTATTGTTCCAGTGCTTGAGTAACATGATCACATGGCTCTTCTGGAACGAGCTTCGATCTTCTGAGCATCTAATGGGCCTCTACTGGTTCAATGAATCTAGACGGATCTTTTAAAGAATGAGAATATACAGAGTCTGTCAGAACTGCCCCTGCTGGGAGGATTTTCTGTCTCTCAGTCATCATCGATATTATGGAGATATAGATATGGATCTGCAGCAACAATGTTCTAGTGTTTTCTTTTAATTAGCAGCGGATTTCTGCGACCATATTCAGCTTCACCATTAATGTCTTCTTTGAAAACGTATGTATGCTTTGGTTTCTGATTGAGTGGTTCAGACTGATTCTAATTCTGTTACTGAGTTTAGAAGTCTGAGTTATCGCTTGAAAATGCTCGTAATCTGAGAAATGAACAATGAGTCAAGTATTTTAAACCCCTTTTAAACATGTCTTTTTTATTTAAAGTATCAGATGAAGTTTAACTTTGCTTTAAATTCTTTTTGTTTGATAGGAAAAGTCAAAAGGATGGCCAGATATTGGAGGAGCAGAACTCTTCTGAAAGCCATTATCGAATTGTTACACCAATATTCCAGTATAAGATGAACCACCAGCGGGTGGGGAAGTGCATCATCATCAACAACAAAAACTTTGATGAAAGGACAGGTAGAGAATACTTTTAACTTTGTTTATAAATAATACATCTTACACCTGGTTTAAGTTTGCCCAATGACTCTGTTGACAGGGATGAATGTCCGAAACGGCACGGATAGAGACGCAGGCGAGCTGTACAAGTGTTTTAAGAACCTTGGCTTCGATGTTGTCATCTATAATGATCTGACATGTGAGAAAATGGAGCGTCTTCTAAGAGAAGGTGAGTAACGTCATCCGTCAGCTTCCAGTTGGTTTTCAAAGTCATATTTAAACATTGTGGTATTTGTTCACTGTAGGCATCACTTTTATTTCTAGAAAAATCACAACTAAATGAGGGTGGCAGTTGAATGAATTTGATTTGATATTAAAGGTGGTATATGGAACTTGGAACAGAATAACACAGCCTTCAGACATCTGGGTGCCAGGGTCATTAACCCCCCTTACCCCGCGCTCCAATGCTCAGGTCCAATATTTCTCACCAAACACACTCTGATCCCCGATCCGAGCAGGACAATAAAATATAATGAGTTCAGCTCACTAATCATGCTCTCCAGCCCTGCTGATCACACACTGACTCTGATAAAAGCAGCTCCTACCTGTTAGTAGCTCAGTCATCGATTCAGTCCGTGGCAAAGAGTTCATAATTGTCCCGCGGCTCCAAAACGTCCTGCAGCCCCTCTTAAGATCCTCTGTCCTCCCCACACACCATCCTGCACGCCTCACTTATCCAATAAAATTTTTAAAAAAGCAATAAAATCCTTCGTGGTGTGTCTTCCAGTCGAAAAAGTGGCCCGAATCATCCACTGCACCAACATGTAGCTATGTATTAGCTAGCAGCTAATGAAAAATGTTTCCACACAGAACTTGGTCGTTGCCTGGGGTTTCCCATGTAACGAGGCAAGCAAGCAAATAAGGTATATAATCACCACATATTACCACGGTGCTTCCAACTGCTTGACCTGTAGACTCCACCGTACCAGCCTCACTGTGCTGCAGTATTTACAGTATTAGGCAACCCAAAATGGTGCCTGCTGCTCTGCCAGCCATTGGCTGGTAAATGTAAACAAAATGCTAACGTCGTGCCTGCCAAAATGAATATTTTATAATATTTTACTTCAAATATATTTTTTAAAGGAAATGCTGTATTTTCATTCTACAACCCTCTAAACACCCCATGGAGGCATTATTTTGTTAAAAATATTGCTTTTTATAAAAATATTCCATATACCACCTTTAATGGGAGCGAGCTGACAATCTACCAGCTGAAAGTGGTTTTCACCTTGATCGAGTCCTTATTAGTGATTATTGCCTGCTGAGTGCAAATTTACAAAACATGCACTCAAAGGAAAGTAGACTAATGTGTGAGATGTTTGTCTTTTTGTTTTTGATCATAAAAGAGCTTTTTTGTCCGCTGGCTAAAATAATCAGGTTACAAATGTAACATATTTTTATCTTGTGATTCTTGAAAGTCTTTTCAAAGTAAAACTATGTTCCCAGGGAAGAAATGTTTTTCTTGCTGTGCCTTTCAAAGTCAAAGCTGGTTTAAAATGATGTTAAAACCAACTACCAGGCATGAATTTTGTAATAAATGTCCCAGTATAGTACAGAGATGTTACTATATTTGGCTAAATAATGTTCTGATTATAAAACAAGGTCAGTGGTTGACTCTCGCCGACAGGTTGGATGTGGTCTGATATAAGTTAAGATTTCTGTGTTTGTTTGTCTGTCAGCCTCAGAGGAAGACCACAGTAACAGCTCGTGTTTCGCCTGCATAATGCTAAGCCATGGCGAGGAGGGTATGATCTACGGCATAGATGGCGCCATGCCCATCAAGGCCATGACCTCACTCTTCAGAGGAGACATGTGCAAAAGCTTAATCGGAAAGCCGAAACTCTTCTTTATCCAGGTATGCTGCTAAGAAGACTTTTTACATTTACATCAAATTTTAAAGATTAAATATATTTTTGAATTTAACAGGTTGAAAACCAGATGCAGCCCATCTTAAAACTATTTCCCAGCTAACAGTTAATATTTACTCTGTAAAACTGTTCTTATTTCAGCTTTTGGTTGCTTCACCAGGTCAGCGTTGAGAAATCTACTCAGGATCTCAATGAAATGTCATTTCGTTTACTTCACCAGGCTTGTCGGGGTTCGGAATTTGATGATGGTATACAGACAGATTCGGGTCCACCAAACGATACTATGGAAACAGATGCCAATCCAAGTCCCAAGATCCCCGTAGAGGCTGATTTCCTGTATGCGTACTCCACTGTGCCAGGTAACACATACTGTCATTGCCAAATACTCTGATATCTCACATTTATTGTACTGACATAAACCAAAGTGTTTGAACCAGTTTCACTGATAACTCCAAATGTTTTTCCAGGGTATTACTCATGGAGGAACCCTGGACGGGGTTCCTGGTTTGTCCAGGCCCTCTGCAGCGTCCTTAGTGAGTTTGGCAAGAAGCTGGAGATAATGCAGATCCTAACACGAGTCAACTACTTGGTTGCCACCAGCTTTGAGTCCTGGTCTGAAGACCCGCGGTTCACTGAGAAGAAGCAGATTCCCTGTGTGGTCTCTATGCTCACAAAAGAACTGTATTTCAACTGATTCCTCACCTGAACTGCCATTACACAGACGCACGTCCGACAACACCGACTCCGCAGACTGTTTCAGGCTTTTAGTTCAGACATTCAGGGATGATTCAGGCCCAGCTGGATATTTACAGCACGACATTCTGTCTGTGTAGCTGGTCCTGAAAACAAGCAGCAACATGCTACATTCATGTGAAAGTAAAACCTTCTCTTCAGTTTCCTTCTATAGAAAAATGGTGTCACCTTTAACCTGAACTTTTTCAATAAGCAATGTTAAATATATATATGTTATTCTACCAATCCATAACATTTGCTGCCATGATTTGTGGGTTTGTAGAATCATATCTGTTTCTTCTTTCTCCAGCACTTACAAGATATTTTTAAAAATACATTTTCTAGTGATTTTGGAGAGACAAAACATTTAGCATTCAATGCTTCGTTTCTTTTTTAGCATTAACAGACAACCATGATCACAAATCAGTATCTCAGTACTTGACATCATTCAGAACTATTTATCAGTAAGAACAGGAAGCAACAACCACAACACCAGTATTAGATTGACTAAATGTATCTAGTCGCTCTTAAAATATATTTTAACTAATTAAAACTTCAATTATTTTAGCTGAGTGTCAGAAAAATTCAAAACATTACAAATACTTTCTGTTGTGCATCCAAAATAACAAGCGAATCAAATAAGAATAAAACACTTTAAAAGTATTTTATTACTTTGATTTATTTTAGGAGCTTTTGCAATATATATCTGGAGAAATTGCCCAAAATCTACTTTAGAAAGAGAGAGATTCTATCAACATGACATCATTCCACGTGCACTAAAAAGCAGAAGGTCATCTGGAAAATGATCAGATCATGTTTTCAGCTCGGCACTTAGTTACATTCTGCTCCTACTTATTAACCAGGGTCCAACAGATCAGTTAACTCTACTTCCCTTTTTATCTGTTTGACCTTCTTCTTTGATGTCAATGCTGAACAATTAAATACACATTGATCGACTTTTTGCACCAGATAATTTAAAATTGTCTAAAATGTGTCATAAATTTGGGAAACATCATAGTCTAGAAGCTGAACTGGTGCTTCAAGCACAACTGCTACACGATTTTACTGTATATTAGTGTTGTACATTGTCTTCACTTACACCATGCTGTAGTTAATGAGAACTATATAATGTCTTAGTAGCTTTACTTGAAAAAAAAAATGATTTAAAAGCTCTTTGGAAAATAAAAACTGACAAAAATAATAATTTAAAGCACTTTGGAAAGTTTTGAAATTAGTTATAGCATTGGTAAATTATTTCAAGTTTTATATTACAATTTTAAAATAGATATATTTTGATACATATTTAGGACATTATATGATGGTTAGTAGAACTTTAAAAAGTTTGTTTCTGCAGATAAACTCTCTTATTGTCCCAAAGTCTGTCGATCAAACAGGCAGCTATTACTGGCAGTAACGAGTCTGATTCTACAATCCACATGTCTATAAGATGCACTCTCTCTGTTTCAGAAATGTTTCTTCATTCTTTACACGACTGCATGTATCACATGCTTAGAGATGGGTGGTGTCATGGTTATGATGCTTTTTTATTTTTATCAGCCATGTTTTATTTATTTTGATAACTGATAAGCTCCCTGTGCGCCATCGGTTCTGGCAGTACCAGTTCTTATCCAGAGTCTCTGCATCTCTCGGATCATTGACGTGGTGCCAAAGCCATGCTGAAAGGAATGTTTGCTCCACTTGTTTTGGAATGAAATTTAAGAAAGACAAATGTATTTTATTTTTTTAAGGGAAATGTTGAAATGCTTTCCAGGGTTAAATGCTGTTGTCCTCAGGAATACATTTAAAAGGATTTTAAAAACTGAATGAACAATCTGGCCCAACATTTTATTGTTATTTGGGTCAATTAATTGTTTAAATAAGTTTAAAACAGAGGAATGGTTTTGTAAACAATTTGTTGTATTAAACATTAAGAATTTATTGTGTAATGAGCTTTCTGTCATTTTTCATAAATGCATGAGATTTTTCATGAAAGTTGACGCAAACAGATTACAGAGAGCATGAATACATCCAGGAGGTCAGCAGAGCAGGAAAACACCTGAGAGTATAAATACAAGAAATAAGCGACTTCAGTAAAAACAGGTGGGGTCATTAACAAGATGAGAAGCAGGTATGTAAATGTGCTGAGGGGGAAACAATGGCTGTTTCTCAATATGTGTTGTGTTGACTTGTGTACTCACACTTAAGAAACGTCATCAACAGTGGACCAAGTCCTGTTCCAATTCTAAGTACACATCAAGCAAAATACGCTCAAGTGTTCTTGCTCTGCCTATTTTGTCAAGGATGCACTGATGCATACTTCTTCGTACTTGGGCCAGCAATATATCCCATAATGCACAGCATCAAAAATAGTTATACCTAAAAAAACGTTTATGTTAAACATATTTTCTTTTTAATTTATTGCACGTGTATACTAAGATAGGATGTTCTTTTTTTTTCTAACAGTGTTTATTGAGTTTTTCATACAGAGTCTCAGTTTAAAAAGAGTTACTGCTTTGAACAGGGATCATCACAGCAATGTATCCACAACTCCAAGATTTAATACAATGGGTCTGAAGAGAATAAGTCCGTACTTGACAAAAAGAGAAGAGATAGAAAAAAGAAAACAAAAAAGAGACAAAAGAAGAAATGATTACAACAGCAAAAAAAAAAAAATACCAATGAGCTGCCATTAACCAAAGAGTATTGTCTGAGGAATCATCCCAAGTTCTCAGGGAAGTCCAGCTTCCCAACATAATCATATTACGAATTCCATAGTTCACCCATTTTACCTCCCCTGCCCTTAATTATGAGTCTCAGTTTCTCCAGCTTAGCAAAATAGAGGGTTTCTCTGATCCAATGTGTGTGTAACGGTGGCAATCCGGATCTCCATCTTGAAAGAATGAGATGTCGAGCTAATAAGTAAAAACCACAAATGCCTCAACTCTAGGGGCGAGTTTCAAAAAGGAAGAGATGACCCCAAATAAAACAATAGTAGTCGTAGGCTCAATCCATACCCCTGTAATCTCTGACAGTGAGTTAAAAATCTGCTTCCAATACATCTTTAATTTAGGACATGACCACATCATGTGCCCATGATCTGCCGATGACTGGCCACAGTGGTCGCACGAGGAGTCCACATCTCTAAACATTTTTGAAAGCCTAACCTTAGTCAAATGGACACGATGCACTACTGCACATATGGATGAATCATGCACCTTCAAAAGTATTCTCTTCCACATGTCATCTGTGATCTGCTGTCCCAGGTTGACCTCCTAGAGCTGCCTAAGAGAAGTTTGGGGGTGAGGCACAGGGAGTGAATTCTGGAATAAAATTGAGAGATCCTACCCTTTGGTGATGTAATCGCCACGAGGAACTTATCCAATGCTGAGGCTTAACCCATGAGGTAAAATTGTTACGGAACCAAAATTTATCCAGGGTAAAGAACAGGTACTGCCACTCCACAAGGTCAAACGCCTTTTCTGCGTCAAGATATAAAACTGCCTGTGGGACCGTAGAGGGTGGAAGATGATAAATTGTGTTAAATTAGCGTCTGAGATTAAAATACGAATGTCTGTTCTTAATGAAGCCCGTTTGGTCAGCAGAGATAATGGTTGGTAAGACTGCTTCAATTCGTTTCGCAAGTAATTTGGATAAAATTTTAAAATCGACATTAAGCAAACTAATAGGGCGGTAGGAGGAACAATCTAATGGATTCTTTGCTTTTTTAGGATTAAAGTAATCATGGCCTGGTTTAGTGTAGGGGTAATTTATCTGATAGAAATGATTCATTAACATAATGAGTAACATCGGGGCCAATTTATTATATAATGTCTTTTAAAATTCCACCGGGAACCCGTCTGGACCTGGGCATTTACCGGTCTGCATAGAGGGAACAGCATCATTAAAGGGACATAAGGCAAGATTTGTGAAAAACTACACATGCATTTCCAGTTTATTCAATGCTAATGGGTCATGAAGCATTAAAAACCCAAAATAACGAGGCCATCCACATATATGTCTGTTGCCTTGGAAACGCTGTGTGCCACATAATGCGCTGCAGTTCGACGTCCGAATTTCCCGCGCAGTTGTAGGGATGTGACGTAAATTGACGCTGCATGCGCGTTGCCGACAGCTCTTGAACAGGAAGTACATGGCCGCCGTGGACTCGGATTCAAACACTGAAGGTATACTTATGGATGTTTCTGCAGCCAGCAAACGACCTGCATCCACTCTCACCCCCCAAAAAAGTGGCACCACGAAGAAAAAAAAGACTATCAGCGGCATCTCGTGAGTCTAAAAAAAAATATGACCGAAGCCGGGCAGGCACCCGCATAAATACTGGATATGCGTTCGGTTCATGGAGGGAACTTCAGCTGCATTTGGGAGTGAAAACGGATGCTGACATGGCTCATTTCCTTGTGACCAGGTGAGAAAACATTATAGGTCGTGTTTAGAGCCTGATACAGTATGAAAATGATGAGATCAAATCAAATAACAGAGTGGAGAGACCTGACGTGAAGTATGTTAGCCTCCCCGGTGCAGTGCTGTGTGCGCTCCTGTGCCGGCTTGGCTGGTGGCTGCAGTTAGCCACAGCGCCTGTCGCGGCAGCACTGAGTCAGATCTTGTAAAGCTGCCTTAAGTTCCTTTAAGCTCGGAAATAGATATGGGTTTCTCCAGGTCTTCGGCCAGATCAGGAGATATTTTATGGTGCCTTCAATGTCAGAAACGTCAAGTTTACATGTAAAGTCTATAGTGGAGTCCGTCAGAGGAGCGTCAAAGTCTCTGCGTCGCTTTGTGAGCGTTAGCAGCCTCAACTTTCAAAGCTTTTCAAGCATTTCAGGCATTGAAGCTTGAAACGCGAGAAGTTCAGCTAGCTGAACTTTTGATGCTCTTGAAGCGGCATGTCAACCAATCAGAGCATCTCACTGTAGTGACGTAGTGACGTCACTGCACATAACCTGAATGAAGCAGGAAGTTGTCAAACAGGGCACGGGCCAGACGGAAGAACGCTGGAAGCGAAACTCATCCATATGTAGCTCCTGGAGCAAATGGTTTAACTCCTCAAACTCAGAACACATCTGAAGAATGGGGTGTATCCACAAAAGGAGTAAATAAATCCAAGCCACTCTCTCAATATGATCCGCCATTGCTCAGAACATCCAATAACAAAGGAAGCCCCGCCTACACGCTCTTTTTAACAATCAGGCGTTACAAGCTTCAACGCCTATGCGTTCTAACTGGCAGGCGTTACAAGCTTCAACTTTCAAGCTTCAAATTTGAAGCGTTACGAACGTTGCTTGACGTTTACAAAGCGGCCGGTGTGAACTCACCATAAGGAATAGAGAGTGGTGTGAAATTTTTTTTAAGTTTGTTGAGTCTGAGTGTGATTCAGAAGTATATAAGCACTCATAGTAGCGTTGAATTTCTTTTGAGTCTAATGTTGTACCGGATGAGGAGTGAATTTTGAGAATTTGATTGGAAGCAGCGGATTGTCTTAGTTTATGAGCCAATAATTTGCCTACCTTGTCTCCATGCTCATAGAATGTGGTTCTTGTTTTAAATAGTAGGTCAGCTGCTTGGTCTACTGTAAGGTTGTTGTACTGCGACTGTAAGATACTGCGCTCCCTATGCAGATCTAGGTCCTGAGAGGCCACACCACGGTCATCCAATTGGGAAATGCGCCTAGAGAGCTCTGATAATTGTTCCTTTTTCCTTTTGTTCTCATTAGATATATACGAGATAACCTGACCTCTAATATACGCCTTGACAGTTTCCTAAAAAGTGGAGGAGGAGACCTCGGATGTTTTGTTTACACTACGAAAAAAATCGATCTGAGAGTTAAATAATTCAATGAATTTTTGAGAGCAGGCGCACATTGAGACGCCACGGAGGGCGTGTTTGAGAGTCGCCCACAAAGCAAATACACAAACTCACTGGGGAGTTATCTAAAATAACTGGGACGTCATAAGCACATGAATTGTCAGGTATACAAGGAAGCATTCTATTATCTTTTTAAAAATGATCTATTTGGGTAGATGAATATTTTCTGATAGGAGGATTAAGATTAAGATAGGATGTTCGTTTGAATGTTTCATGTCAGTTTTTTAACCGTATAGCGTAAAGCAACATTTGTTGCCATGGCAATGCAGTACGGTTCTGTTTGTAATTGCCATCCTTGTACTCTCATACTCAGTATTATGGACTTTTTAGTGGTCTTGCCAAGAACATACTTATCAAGACGCAAGAATGTACTAGCATACTTGAGTATTGAGAAACAGCCAGTTATGTGTTCCCGGTAAAGTATGTAGTTTTTTTGGCTTTGAAATCTTCCTGCAAGCTAAGCTCTTTGCCTGTAAGAGAAACCAACTAAAAACATTCCTGATGAATGAGTTTTCATGAGAAAAATAAAAAATACAATAAAACAAGCCCTAAATCTGTTCTAATATACATGCAAAGAAAAATAATAAACCTCTAAATGAACATTATGTGTACACTCTATTACTTGTAATTTAAAAATCCTTCAGAGGTAAATAAATCCATTTTTAGTTGAAAATTTGCAAAGTTTTTTTTTTTTCTAATGATGCCTATAATTGCTGCCTATTAATAATTTCCTATGATCTCTATCATTGTTCAGGGTTCTTGGTGGGTTTTTTTCTGGGATTATTATTCCAGGTTAGTCTGTGTTCAGTTTTAGTTTTAGGTTTTTTTTTGTTTGCCTTTAACTATCTGGATATTAAACAGCTTTTTTTTTTCCAGTTTGTTCTCTTAATTCTTTCTTTCCTGTATCTAGTTGTATTTTTTTTACTTTCTTACAGTATTTCTTGGGTTTATCACAGTGATTCACTCATGTATGTTTATCCCGTTACAAACTGGAGACAGATGTGGCGTCTCTGCAGGAAAGCAGCAGCAAACACGTCATTTAATGAAAATGAAGCTAAACTTGAACTACAGATTTTACTTGACCTGCATGAAACAGCAGACTTGACTGTGACTAAAAAATACTAACATACAAGGAACTGCTCACCACACACAATGTTCACATTCAAGGACCTGACAGCGTGAGGTAGAACAGAGAACACAGGTGAACAAAGTGACGGTTAATTTACCATCACAGCTGGAACACAGACTAAACGAGACATGGGTGTGAATGAAATAAATTTAATGATTAAACTGAAGGCATGAAAAAGCAAGGAACAATTCATATTCCCTTTATCTTCCATAAAAGTGTTTCTCAGTAGTTTTTGTGCTTTTATTTATTAAATATTTTAGTATAATCTTTATTCAGTCATAGTTTTCTCATGGATTATATAGAATTGCTAATGCTGTTGTTTTCATATACAAGTTTTCATAGATGGGCCACTATCCAGCATGTTTTAGCTATTTTTTAGCGCCAGCACACCTGATTGAAATGATTTCATTACCTCGTCACCTTGTCGGGATGTTCTGCACAGGTCTGATAAAGACCTGCTCATCTAAACCAGGAGTGTTGAATCAGAGGAACATCTAAAACAGGGGTCTCAAACTCCAGGCCTCGAGGGCCACTATCCTGCATGTTTTAGATGTTTCCCTGCTTCAACACACCTGATTCAAATGAACAAGTTGTTAACAGGCTTCTGCAGAACTTGTTGAAATACAGAGGATTTGAATCAGGTGTGTTGAAACAGGGAAACATCTAAAACATGCAGGATAGTGGCCCTTGAGGCCTGGAGTTTGAGACCCCTGATCTAAAACGAGGACATGAGTGATCCAGTGTTTTCATCAAGTCTAAACCAGTTTTCTCACTACTTGTCCTCAGTTTCTCCTGTCGATCACTAACAGCTGTAAATGATCTGTAGTTATCTGTACTCACGCACCTGGTTCTCAAGTCAGCAGTCAAGCTCCATAGAATATTTAGCTCACATGTTCAGTGTTCACTGTCAGATTCTATTGCATCCTGCTGTCTCATGCCTGAGCTTTTTTTTTAGTTTTTTAAAAATAAGATAAACACATTTTTGTGGAACCTGCCTATCAGCTGCTGATACCTGCCTGCATATGCCTGCATATCGGCCCACGGTTATGACATCATCTTCGAAAAGTCCATGAACGAATGATGGGAAGCACCATCGACCAATTTCCTGTTCATTTCAGAGCTATTGAATACTTCAAATAATTACCGTTGTCATTCAAACTATATTTTGACATTCTTAATCTAGATATTTTGTTTAAACAGCCATAAAAACAGACTATACCTTCTAATGTTAGTCATCCTTGTTATGGTATGGTTTATGGAACACCTTCGTGACTGTAAATAAACTACACAATCTCAAGATCTCAGATAGAAGTGCTGTAAACATTCCTTTAGCAGATGTGAACCAGCAAGGCGTGCACAGTATCAAAAACTCAGTTTGTGTCATAAGTTTAGAAGGTCCAATCCTGCGGCTTGTGCACAGTGCAATGCATTACTGACCCCTTCCACTTAAAGGCCCACCTCAGGCACTTCCGTGTTGTGCTTTCATTGTCATGACCAGGACACAATGCAAAGGTAAAGAAGGACTAAAGTTGCACTCTGCTCTCAGTAACTTGTTTCCCAGCCTGTAAAATTTAAAGCATTTCACATCCAGAACATCGGGCGCTTCAATCAGAAGCTCCTGCCAAAGACCTGCCGACTGACTGGTGTCAAAGCAGGAGGGAGTTTCTGGAACATCCTGTTGGGTGTCTGTAAATGTGGATGAGTCACTTTTGGAAGATAAGATCACCTCGGGGGGGGGTCCAGTGTCAGTACCAACAGCATCTGAAGCATCTGTGTAGAACAAAACAAACTAGTACAGATAATTTGCTGTGCTCTTCTCACATTTTCTATCCTATCACTCATCTTTTTGTGTCTTTAGTGCTTGTATTGTTTTTCCGAACACCTTGTCTTTTAAGACATTGCGTCTCGGAGCATATTTTAAATGGTTCGATTTTTTGGCACTTCTTTATCCCCTAAAGCTGCAATGTGAGTCTGCACATGCAAACTTCTTTGTGCAAAAGCATGTTCCTGAATGACTGATGTAAATATATTAAGCTCATGTGCAACTCTGGAACAACTTCTCAGTAACAGGAACAACACATTGATGGATTGATGATAATCTTTAACTGACAGGTCTGAAAACAGTTTCTTAAATTGAATCAGGAACAACCGTTAAGTTTGCTGATGGAATCTAAATCATGACAGTAAATGAATCTTGATGGGAAAGGAAGGAATTTACTTCTCTTTTATAAGACCTGTAAATGTAGGCGGAACACATTCTAGGTACTTTCTTCTTGGTGTTCCCTTCCTTGGAAAAGGAAGCAGATACTGTCTCTGAGTCAGGATGATTCAAATATTTTCATCCTGCTCATGTTTCATTTCCTTTAACATTTGGATAAAAGCAACATGTTTCCCAAGAAAAGTTTAGATTCAGTTTATTTCATTTTTCTTTATTTTGTATTATAATATTATTAGGGATGCACAGATACCGATACTGGTATCAAGTATCAGGGCCAATACCAGTACTTAACTGATACCATGATACTTCAAATGTGGAAACTGCAATAATCTCACAGAAAATGTTTATTTTTCTCTTGAAATTTTAATTTTGTGGCCATTTTTATTAACATTTTTTTACTGAGTTCACCTTCAGTTGTTGTAAAAAGCAGAGAAGAGAAAAAAACATGTCTTCCAATTTATTGCATTTTTTTGTTTGGTAGCAGTATTCGCATTGCTACTTGGTATTGCCAAGTACTCAGATCCTTGTATTGGTATCGTATCAGTTTGAAGAAAGTGGGACAGCTGCATTCCTAAATATTATACAAGCATCAGTAACTAATAAATAATCTAAGTCGAGAAGTTTGTTTTGGTTGGTAGATGTTTTTTTTTTTTTGTCACTGCAGTAGTTCTAAATTAGTTTACTTGTTTAATTTCCAGAACACTTTGTTCAGCTGGGCCTTAAAAACAAGAAATATATTTGTATTTATGGAATGGCAAACAGAAAGTGATGCTTTTTGGATTTGAGTGCATATACGATGACACGCTTGAAAGAAGCAAATAAATGAGGTCAGACGTTAATAAAAGTGCATTTCAGAATTATAACTTGTTTAACCTTCAGCTGAATGTGCAACAGCAGCACAAGGACTGTTTTATTCATAAAAATAAGTTGAGAGAAAAAAAAGGAATAGCGTCTTAGACTAAAAGGTCCAAAAGACAATGAAACTGAAGGAAGAAGAAGGAATGGTGTCCTTTCTGTTCCACGCTGACAAACATCTGGTTCAAGTATGTTATTTAATGTCATGGACAAATCCTGAATCAGAGCCATCAAGTTTGAGTTGGACCACATTTTCTCTGACAACTAAAGTCACACCAGTTGAGATATATGTTATCTTCACCTGATGGCGTCTCTTTGTCACCACTGACGTTTTAAAACACATAAATGGGGAGAAAAGATGAGTTACAAGCAGACGGGAAGAAAACTGATCTGCAGAGTGAGTGAATACAATTCTTCAAAGTGGAGATGCTTCAACTAACATCTTTCATGGCCTTTGCATCTACTTTACTGTTTATTGTTCATACAGAAGTGCAGATTAAACTCCACTCAGAAGTTATAACTCAACCACCAGGGCTTTTAAGTGCCTGTCAAAAGGATCAACTCTTTCTTGCTGTCAAGGAAGATAAAAGGAAGTGAATATATCCAACTTTCACTGTCCTGGTGTTCTCACCAGGATGTGTCTTTGAAAGCAGACCATTAACTTTGAAGACAAGAGGACAGAAACAAGATCTCAAGTAGTCAAAGAGAAACTTGTGGGCAAAAATGATCCCACGTCCTAATAAACATGAAGCCCATTTGGGTGTCTATTTATACCCATTTGACACCAAACTCAAAGCTGTTAATGACCTACATGCACCTATGAAGGGGCGTGCACAGTCTCAGACAGATGGGATTTTGTGGGTCAGATCATAAAGAGCACAACCACCAAACTTATTGGATTTCAAAGGCACAAAAAAATCTGCAAATGATGTCAGTATTTATTTATTCTATGTTTTTGTCACATGCACAAAATCCCCCTCCAATCTCCTGGTGCAGAGCCGGACTGAGTCTCTCGTCTTTCTCTTGACATGTTGCATATTTGAAATTACAAGACGTGAAAGTGGAAACAGGGGCAGAGTCCAGCAGGGACGCAAAATTGACTTCCTGCCAACATGCACTTTTTGCAAGAAAACATTTTAAAAATAAACTTTGCAGATATTTGCATATATTAAATCTAGAATGTCAGTGAAAACATAAAACACCGAATTCATCTATTAATGCACTTCAAAACTGCACATTTCATAATTGTTTGACCTTTTTCAAATTACAACCATCAGTGAAGTGAATGGCACTGAAACAGTTTTATTGTTTCTTGGTATCTTTTAATTCTGTTAATGTTCTTTTAACTTAAACCGTCCTTCTATAGAAAGACTTTTAAGATAAAATCATCTTCCTCAGAAAATATCAACATTTAAATTAGCTAGCTTGAAAGCATCAATCAGTTTGTTTCAAGCTGTTGAATGCGACACATTTTCATTTTCAACCTGCAGAACTTGTGCTGATTTTAGATTTAAGGCAGTCTGGGCTTGTGTTAGAAAATGTCTAAGTTTTATTTAAAGATGTTTTCAGTCCCAAACATAGTGTCTGTCATACATCATTTATAAAAATCTCACAATATTTTAAAGTGAGACCCTCTCGACATTTAAATGGGTGTTTTTCCACCGAAGACATGCTCATTAATGAATGCTTCAGGGCGTAATACGCTTTAACAACAAAACAGGTGGACCTTAAAACACGCCTGAAGCAACAAACCAGAAACTCCAGTTCTCATGAGGATCTAGTCATTGTTTGACAGAAAACCCTACAGATTTCTCATGCTGCAGCTCTTTTGTCTAGAACAGCAAACCGTGCAGGATCTCTAGACAGGGGTAAGAATATTTAGTCTTGAATATATTTTTATTTTATTTCTGTAACATTCATGTAAGACAAAAAGAAAACAGGATGAGTCCTGATTTAAACTGTAACCCTTTCTGATTAATGTCAACTTTTATGCTTTAATCTCTTACAGACTTGATCATTTGATCAATGATCAATAATTTTTTATATATATATAAACCTAATAAATCCTCATAAACGTAAACAGGAACTTCAATGTGACTTTTGTTAATAACCTCTGCTTTGTTCTCACAGAAGATTTTACTTATTTTAAATCTTTGTTCTCTTGTTTTAATACTTAAATATTTTATTCCTTTTATTTATTTTTTTTATTTAGTTGGAATCACGATGTCCAAAAGCCAGAAAAACGAAGGTATTGTATGATTTTTGAATATATTATGAGCGGACTTAGGTATTTACAGGTGTAGTTGTGAATCAGCAAACTCACGCCAATCAAGACACAAAGGATTCACACATTGTGTTGAGTGTTGAGTCACTGATGTTCGTTTTGGATGCTGACACATATGAATTCCTTTTGTTTTTACTTGTTCTGTGACTTTTATCCTCAGTAACCCGTGTAAACTCTCGTCTAAGGGCTGGAAAGGATTTGTTAATCAGAATTATGTTGCAATGTGCTTTTCCTTCATCCTGCAGGAAGTGCAGTGTTTTATAAATTTACAGTTGCAAATAAAATCCGATCTGGATACTTGTTTAAGTCTCCTCCCCAAAGGAAGCTGCAGCCAGAGGTAACAGAATTACCTATTTTTTGGAGGGTGGGGGGTTGAATCATTCTCAATTTGCATTTCTTTTGCAGAGATCCTGGAAGAAGCGTTACTTTGTGCTTTATAAAGTCAGTGAGCATGACTATCAGTTCAAGTACTTCAGGAACCATAAAGACATGGGCAGCTCAATCGGTGGCATAGACTTGACACAGTATGTGATTTCATGATGCATTTAAATAGAAAATGATCTCATTTGTTCCGTCGATATAAAGTTAAGTTAAAAGATTTTTCAAAAACTGAATGAAATCCTCACTGTCATTCTTGATTGATTGTTTTGGTTTTGCTTTGTCAGAATCTCTCTGCTGTATAGAAGCCCTCAGCATCATCAGAAATGGCCGTGGGTCCAAAAGTACTTCAAATGTTCCCCTTCCTGTGTTCTCTACATCAGCACTATAGAACGGGACTACTTCCTCATTGCAGAAACCAGGTAGGGTTGTTTTTTAATTAGTTAGTTTAAATGTAGAGATGAGTCTGGGTTTCCTGATTATTATTTACCTTTTAGTCATTATTATAACTTGTTTTTTTTTTTAGCATTTTGCACTAGTGCTTAGAAACTAGGAAAAAAAAACATTAATCAATTTCAATTTTGCAATAAACACAATTCTCCTAGTCAGTGAAAAGCTATTTTAAATCTTATTCAAATAGAGATCGATCCTGTCTATATGGGGCGAAACTGTTTTCATCTCAGCTCTCAGTGACGCAACCTCTGTGAGTCACAAACCCGTCCTTGTCACCATGGACTATTTTTAGACTTTGAACAATCGAAAAAAAAAAAAGATAACAGCTTCTGTCCCCATTAGATGCTGTTGATCATCTGGTAATGGATTTAAAACTCTAAAACCTAAATTTGACTGTCTCCAACCTTGTTTTTGACTTTGGTACTAGACTGTAAATTATTTTTTTAAAGTGCCTCTTTTTTCCTTTAGTGTGGAGATAGACGACTGGTTCACTGACTTGCATGAAGCCTTGTCAAACAGGCCACATAAATTTGTCAGTTCAGAGGTATATTTAAGATTTGACATATTCTAAACACCTTATTGACAAAAATTCAAAATTTTTAATATTTTGATGTTCTGTATTTGCTCGTCACTTTTATCTAACCAAGATTTCTCTCTGCAGGAAATTAGTAACGGGCAGCCCGTAGCTAAGGTAAAGTCAGTTTTATTGTTTTCTTCTGTTGATCCCACTTATATAGTTTATAAGAGCCACAAAATAGTCAAAGTTTAAAGATAAATACTAATTACGTATGAGCAGATTTATAACATGAGATTTACCACTAATGATATGAACATAGAGACAACTTTTTTAGTTTAAGATTTTAAATTGTTTTTGGATTTTAGCAAGCAGACAGGGAAGGAATTTTTTCCTCTTCATTAAACAGCTTATTCATAGATACAAAATGTGGTTCCTCTTATTTATTTTTTATTTCCTGGTCTATTGTCACAGTCATTTGAAGACAAAGGTCTTCAAGAAGAGACTAAAGTACTTTTGTCTCTGATCTATGAGCTGATTTTTCTTTTGACCTTGACAAATGAGATTCCTGCTTTTCTTATTTCATCAGGAAATTTCAAACCCTCTTAACCGTAACAAAAATTCTGCAACAGAGAACGACAAGGTGAGTTAGTACTGTAACTCTAATCTGCATGTACAGTGGGGCAAAAAAGTATTTAGTCAGCCACCAATTGTGTAAGTTCTCCCACTTAAAAAGATCAGAGAGGCCTGTAATTTTCATCATAGGTATACCTCAACTATGAGAGACAAAATGAGGAAAAAAAATCCAGAAAATCACATTGTCTGATTTTTAAAGAATTTATTTGCAAATTATGGTGGAAAATAAGTATTTGGTCAATAACAAAAGTTAATCTCAATACTTTGTTAAATAGCCTTTGTTGGCAATGACAGAGGTCAAACGTTTTCTGTAAGTCTTCACAAGGTTTTCACACACTGTTGCTGGTATTTTGGCCCATTCCTCCATGCAGATCTCCTCTAGAGCAGTGATGTTTTGGGGCTGACGCTGGGCAACACGGACTTTCAACTCCCTCCAGAGATTTTCTATGGGGTTGAGATCTGGAGACTGGCTAGGCCACTCCAGGACCTTGAAATGCTTCTTACGAAGCCACTCCTTCGTTGCCCGGGCGGTGTGTTTGGGATCATTGTCATGCTGAAAGACCCAGCCACGTCTCATTTTCAATGCCCTTGCTGATGGAAGGAGGTTTTCACTCAAAATCTTACGATACATGGCCCCATTCATTCTTTCCTTTACACGGATCAGTCGTCCTGGTCCCCTTGCAGAAAAACAGCCCCAAAGCATGATGTTTCCACCCCCATGCTTTACAGTAGGTATGGTGTTCTTTGGATCCAACTCAGCATTCTTTCCCCTCCAAACACGACAAGTTGAGTTTCTACCAAAAAGTTCTATTTTGGTTTCATCTGACCATATGATGTTCTCCCAATCCTCTTCTGGATCATCCAAATGCTCTCTAGCAAACCGCAGACGGGCCTGGACGTGTCCTGGCTTCAGCAGGGGGACACGTCTGGCACTGCAGGATTTGAGTCCCTGGGGGCGTAGTGTGTTACTGATGGTAGCCTTTGTTACTTTGGTCCCAGCTCTCTGCAGGTCATTCACTAGGTCCCTCCGCGTGGTTCTGGGATTTTTGCTCACCGTTCTTGTGATCATTTTGACCCCACGGGGTGAGATCTTGCGTGGAGCCCCAGATCGAGGGAGATTATCAGTGGTCTTGTATGTCTTCCATTTTCTAATAATTGCTCCCACAGTTGATTTCTTCACACCAAGCTGCTTACCTATTGCAGATTCAGTCTTCCCAGCCTGGTGAAGGTCTACAATTTTGTTTCTGGTGTCCTTTGACAGCTCTTTGGTCTTGGCCATAGTGGAGTTTGGAGCGTGACTGTTTGAGGTTGTGGACAGGTGTCTTTTATACTGATAACGAGTTCACACAGGTGCCATTAATACAGGTAACGAGTGGAGGACCGAGGAGCCTCTTAAAGAAGTTACAGGTCTGTGAAAGCCAGAAATCTTACTTGTTTGTAGGTGACCAAATACTTATTTTCCACCATAATTTGCAAATAAATTCTTTAAAAATCAGACAATGTGATTTTCTGGATTTCTTTTCCTCATTTTGTCTCTCATAGTTGAGGTATACCTATGATGAAAATTACAGGCCTCTCTGATCTTTTTAAGTGGGAGAACTTACACAATTGGTGGCTGACTAAATACTTTTTTGCCCCACTGTAGCTTGGAGTTGGTTCAGTGGTGTTTGATGGTGCTGTCAAACATATAGGTCCAAAATCTTTATCCATATCAGACACTATTAGAATCAGAATCAATTTTATTGGCATACAAGGAATTTACTTCCGGCAGATCATATCTCTCTAGTGCAAACAAAGAATAAATAAAGAAAATCAGACCAAATATAAGAAAATCACACTGACGAAATGACTTATTAACTTAACTTGTTAAATTAATGAGCATAAGATGAGCTGCAGATGCCAATCATGCAGCCAGTTTAACTGTTCATTAAAATGATTGCAGTGGGAAAAAAACTGATCTGGTGCCTGTTAGTCGTGGTCTGCAGGGTTCTGAGACGCCTGCCAGATGGAAGCAGCTCAAAGAGATCATGTGCAGGGTGGGAGGGGTCCTTTACTACTGCCCTCCTTTGAGTCCTTGCGTGGTACAGGTCCTGAACAGAGGGCAGGGGGTTCCAACGATGCACTCTGCAATCCTCACAGTGCGCTGCAGTTAGCTAATTCTAGTGTTGGTAATAAGACAATTAATGCATAAATATATTATTATGAACATAACTGATTAATATATCTCACTTTTAATTACAACTAATTTTTTTCAGGATAAAAATGGCAAAGATTGACATTGTGATAATAATTTTTCTGTATACTGTGTAGCTCAGGAGTGTTTCATTGTAGACCTCTGACCTAAAGCAGAACTAAGTAAGTTTTGCTCTCGCTCTCCCCCTACTGGTCCCCTGTGAAAGCTCACTGTCGTAACGTTCCCCCGCCGCAGACCCCCCCNCACCCCCTCCACCCCGCCGCCACCCCCCACAACAACAACGCGCAGAGAAAGCTTTTGCAAGAAGAAAGAAAAAACAAAACCAAGAAAATGTCTCGACAGGTGAGTATTATTGTCATCTTTGCGCTCCTAAGGGTGGCGTTGCTAACAACGGCAAGGGCTTCATGCTTGTATTTATGTACGTGAGTGTGAGTGCCGTAAAGCAGGTTTGTTCTCGCGAGATTAGTCGGGTCCAATCCACTGAAAGTTGCAAGTGCTGCTTTCAGGACACAGACCCCGGAGGGAGGGGAGGGACCCACGAATCACCCCGCCAAGTCCTTGTTTACCCCCACAGGGACTCTAGAAAACATTTAGTGAGGTGAAAAAACTTACTTAGTTCTGCTTTAACTTTGCCTTATACTAATTGTATGTGATAGTAAAGAAATGAGAAAAGAAGCCATGTCAAAACAAACAGATATCTAAGAAGAACTGTTTTAAAAGTAAAGGAGAAACAGGTTGTAGCACTTAGTGGAACCTGAAGATACTGTATCTATAGATAACAGGTGCTGTATGACAAACATTTTTATTGTTTTCTTGGAAATTATCACTTTCATCAGATTAAAACATTTTGCCTGATTTGTAGGTTTCCTTCTTCAGTGGCAACAATTCGACATCTGTGCGTAGATCTTTCTGCCATACTCATCTTTCAAAATCAGAGTTTTTAGAATCTTAGTGTTTGTTTTGTAATTTAACCTGTTTCCAGACAGAAACTATTATGTTAGCAGCAGTAAATTTCTGTCTAGTATCTGATTTTAAAAGATTATTCTGACAGTTATTGTAAAGAATCATCACATGAGCAGAGATGTTTCATGGTTGTTCTTCTGTGTCTCTCAGCAGATGGAAAAGAAAAGGTCCATGTCTGATCCATCCTCCAACATGTTGGATTCTGACAGTGAAAAACCAAAGGTGCAGCTTCTCTGATGTGTCTGTACAACCCAACCTCTGGTCTCTTGATAGTATTGTTTCATATTAATGTTGTACTGTTTTCTGATCTACTGACAGGAAGAAGAACATAACAAACGACGTGCGTCTGAGCCTGAGAATTCGATCTATGATTACCCCAGATCTTACTCAAAGGTTGGTTACTCTGCTAAATTTTAACTTTCCTGGATTAAATGTCATAAAATCCAACATCAGCATTTAATTGTGGATATTTTTTTTTTTTTTCATTTTTATGCTCAAATTTTCCTCTTTTTGTTTTTTTAAATAACACGAAAAGTTCTGGAGGCAAAGCACAGTACGTGCCAGTAGCCTGGAGTCACTGTGAGTTGCTGCTTTTGTTTTGTAGGACAAAAATAATGCCGCTGTACGTTTAAATATTATAGCATTTGATATAATTCATTTACCGGTTAATTTTGAGTGTCTGTCTTTTTCAGATATGAATCAATGACAGAAATAAAACTTAAAGGACAAAAAGCAGCGTAAGTTTGCAGTTTATTTAGAAGGATAAATGGATTTTAGTCAGTAATTGGTGAATAATGTTAAAACTGATGCCTTCAGTGACCAGGAAGTTGCAGAGTTCAATAACAGCACGCTGTTGAGGTCCCTCGATCAGATCTATCTCAAACACAAGACTGAAGACAGGTGAGTGTGTTTGACCTGTTTCCTTTCTTACATGCTCTTTGTGTGAATTCTTTAACATTCATAACCAATATTGGAACAACTGGAGCTCAACTGTCAGAGTAACTATAGTTTTACTGTCCCAAATCTCTAAACTAACAATGATAAGCTTTTCTTTTTACAGTGTAGAACTGGTGACGCTCAGACTCAAGACTCTCAGAAAAAAAAATACCTTCAGAGCTTGTTTATCAACTTCTGTGTTATCATTTCGTCTCATGTCCACGGCCGTGCAGTGACACAAAAGAAGAAAAAACAAACAGGTTTTTAGGATGTTACAAAACTTTACTTATTAGAAAAACTTTTAAAAGTACATGAACGTTCTGTGCTTGGATACAGCAGTTATCTCATCATATAGTACTCAAGGATTCTGAGTTTGACATTTTGCTTTGAGGATTATTTTTAGCATAAATGTTCCAGCTAGACCCGGTTGGATGAGGTGCAGAGGTGTAAAGCTGTTTTCAGGCCTCTCCAGAGAGGCTTTTGGTTCCGGTCCAGACTCCAGCTGATCACTTCAGAACTTCACAGAGTTTTCTCATAATGAATCTTGTCTTTTTACAATGTCATGCTTCATGTTGCACTGTTAACATGTGAATAGCCTGCTTACACTGTCTAGATATTTTGGATTTGCATCCATCTCTTCATGTTATGACTAGGCTAGTATTTCAGAAATTGTTTATAGAATTTTATATTTTACTGAGAATTGCAGTTGAATCTGTTTCATTTATTTTATTGCTTTTCATGTTATTTAATGAATTTAGTTAAATTCTTGCAAAACTTTCATGACATTGTAAATTAAGAAGCTGCACAGTGTTGCAGCCAGTCAGCAGTGTTGTTTTGCATCAAAAAGGTTGCAGGTTTGACTCTTGTCTGGGACCTTTCTGCAGAGAGTTGAATGCTGCACCTTTGCACGCTTACGGTTTCTCACACCAAAAAAAAACATGCTTGTTAGTGTAATGGGTAACTCTAAAATAGCCCTGGGTGTTTGAGCTGTTTCCATTTGAGGCTTTGTTTTCAAAAGTACTGAAGACCTGAACTTCAGTTCGCAGCATCTTGAATCTCTGCACTTTTCTTAACTCTTTCAAAAACAGTAAAAATATTCACTTTTCAGAGCTTAGACAATTTTTTTTCAGGTTCAGCAGGTTTTTGTCGAACTCTTTGACCTTCATGTTTTGCAAGACCTCAATGTTAATCCCCGCAGAGCCATTTGTGCCTGTTACCACTATTACCACCACTTCTACCATCTTTTGCTGCCTGTTTGTTTGCGTCAGTGTCAAACTGTGTAATAATTCTTCATTTAAGTCTTTGATTTGCAGCCAGTTGAGGCAAACTGCTGTTTCATTATACTAAAGAACATTCTGTCTTCTGCGTTTGGCATTTATGTCAAAGGACTCCTCGCCGATATGTTTCTTAATTAAAAATCTGCTAATTCCTCCACAGTGGTTTGTAAATTGTTTCTAGGTTTCATGCTGCTCATATGAAGTATTTTTGTAAAAAATCTCAATGCATCCGATTATCTTTTTTCATTACAGGAATAAAATCAGTTTTTTGAGCATGCACCATCCTTTTATTATTTCCTTCTGCTGCAAACGTTTGTTCAGCAGATTGTTACTAAAAGTGATCACAAAGCTTCACCCCCACTGCAAGACTCCTTTGTTTCATAAACCTTTAGAAAGCATCTACAAAAATCCAGTGACCTCAGCTGTTACAATCTGTCATTCCATCTCTTGGTTTAACAGGGAGGAAAAACGTCAGTCTGCAGAATTCAGCAGCAGCTCCAGTGATGCCATGTCTCCTGATTTTACACTGGAGAGGCAGATGTACTCATCTGAAAGACAAAGTTCCACTGAAAGGTGAGAGTCACGCACATTAAAAAAAATAAACAAATCCACAAAATACATCAAACATATTGCCCGAAAACGTTTCCATTTTAATCTGCTGAAGAAAAACGTTTCAGCTGAACCGCATTGTTCAACGAATCAGAAACGCCCACCTTGGAACCTTTTGTGCGACTGCTAGTTATAGTTGTAGCTCAGAAACAGTCACAGAAAACAAATAACAAGACATCACTTTGTTTAGTGTGACTCAGCAAGACAACGTAAACCAGAAGGAATGCTGGGTTGGACTTGCTGGACTGGTTGAAGTGGTTCTAGTGGCTCCTTCATTCTGCCAATAATAGATCATTAAAGTAGAACTCCAACATCAAACATTATGAACTCATGAAACCAATTTCAACATTAAACTGACTGATATTTCACCTGATTTTAAGGTATTTAGGTAAATGAAGTGCACTAATGATATGGCTCATGATATATATTCACTTCCAATGTGGAAATACCTTCAATGTAATTGAGCAAAAGATTTTAATCTTTTTTTTTTTTTTTTTTCAAGCCTTGACGAAGTCATCCCAGGAGAGAGACAGTTTATGGTGAAGCAGGTGGATCTGAAAGGACATCTCACTCTAACAGAAGTTGATGGAAAACTGAGGTAGGCCGATCACAAAATCTAAGCCGTGTGATCAAACTTCACAGTAAGAAAAGATATTGATGTTGGGCTGTTTTGATCCAGATATCTGAAAAAGGGCTGATAAATCCACAGATATGAATTAATAATAGAAATAGCTAAAACACGGTGCATACAACTCAAATGTGGCTAAGATAACGCCTGCCCTTACTTGGTTTCTTTTTTGCAGTATAAAAAAGTCCTGCAGCCTAATCAGGCTTCAGCTCTGGTCACAATAATCCATACTGTACGAAAGACTGAAAACACGCCACAAAGGATTTTTCGACCATTTCTTACACCTCCTTAACGCAGCCTTATAAGAATCTAGTATTTGTGGCCAAGTGAATTGTTTGTCCAATATTTTCTATGAACATGCCATGAAAACCCTCTACGTAGAGTCACCAGGTGAACACCTTCTGAACAACCTGCACACAGCGCATGATGAGTTTGTAGAGAACTGCATGTTTTTACAAGTACATAAAATAGACCACAATAAACTGTTATCACCGGAAAATTATACCAATTTATTAATCACATTCATCACTCTGGGGAAAAGTTTTGCTCCACATCCAAAAACTGGTGTGTTAATTACATTTAAAGCATCTGGTTTTATTAGATGTTTAATGTAGAAGCTCTAGCAAAGTGTTTATACATGCTGCAGAGTGGTAAAAATTTGTTATTTACCAACATCTATTACAAGTCAGCAAACACAACAAAAGTTATGCAAAGAAATATATATATTTAAAAAGTGAATTAGAAGATAATAAACAGCAAGTGCAGACTGTAACTCTTTGTAACCTGCATTTTAAAAATAAAGAGTAAAGACATAATTTTCATTTTCATAGATATTTTCTTCCTTCACCAGTTAAAGGTCCTGTATCATGAAAGTCAACTTTTTGGAGCTTTTAACCATGTTGTGATGCTATTTCTTTATTTAAAAGACCTTCAGAGTGGTTTTTGGCTTAATTCGTGCATTCCCGAGTAATCCCCCTGAATCCTGCACTCTGAGCAGCTGCTTTACTCGCTCATGTAAAACGGCTGAATTTGAATCCCGTTACGTCACGGTGTCGTATCAGGAAGTTCCTGACCAATCCCTGCTGCCCCTGTAGTAGGTACGAGGCGAGCTGCGAGAGTCCGAAACAATTTGTCAGGAGCTCATCACGGCAGATGTCTAACCTACAGCCCAGAGTTCCCACACTTCAACCCCCTGCTGCTCTTTATTAGCATTAGCTGCAAATAAAGACTTATCAACTCGACCCTGCTAATCACATATCAGTATGAATCCAGCTTTACAGCTGAGCTCCACGTCACCGCAGCCCGTCCCACCACCGGATAAAAGACACAGTCACTCACCCTGACAGCGCTCAGTCAGACGTCCCATTTGCCACGAGCTCCTGTTGGCCTCCGTGCTGCAGTTTAACCGCCTCATTAATCCAGCCTCAGACCTGTCCCTGTCGATCTCTCTCTCTCTCTGTCCGCCTCGTTTTTGGCTGCTGGTCTCACAGTCAGCGACTACGGTCGCTGCCTCCAGAAACCTGCTCCTTGCCTACGACCTGTCTCACTTCACCCATCAGATCCCAGTCTTTCTGTCATCTCCCGGGTCGGCTCGCATCCAGTCGCGAGTGGACCGTCCTTCCCTCCAGACGCTCCTCACCACCGAGCGTCCTCTGACAAATTAGCACCTCCATTTCGTTGTATTTCATTCTAAAAATTTCTCGTCGAAAATGTCCATTTGGCTGCGAGAGTTACAGAAGTTTATTTAGTGTTTCTAAACAGCTCAATCGCTCTCACAGTTGGGAGGCGAGGTTTTAGGTAAACCAAGCGTTTTTACTTCCTGGTCACAGAATAACTCGAGAATATAAGTTATATTTCAGGACAAATGAAGTGAATATAACTCAAACAGTAAGGTTTTATCATATATGTGCCGATACCAGACATTGAAAACTGTAAAATAGCATGATACAGTCCCTTTAAAGGAAAAGTTGTTTTGGGCAACAGCAGCTGACGTTTTATGAATTCCCCCAAAATTCTTTGTTGTGCTCTTGTTTTTTCCTCTTAACAAGTCTTATCAGAGCCCGTTGCCAAAGGCAACACAACTTGTTTGTCTCGAGGACATTTTTCAATGATTTTTTTTCTCTCAGTGCAACTGATAAAATCTCTAGTTTTTGTGATAATAAGACTTCAGATCCACACACAAAGTCCAGGAGCCTGTTGCAAACTGTATAACATCACCTGAATGTCTTCAAGTCTCCATAAAATCTGACTAAACAGCAAGTAAAAGAATTTCTCTAAATGAGATTGGGTGTTTTTGTGTGTGACAGTGTGTCTGGCTGGACGGGTCCACCACAGTCGGTGTGCCTCTTTCACAAAGGAGACCAAATCCTGGCGATAAATGACTTACGCACCAGCACCATGGAAGAGTTTAACATGTTTCTCCATAAGTCACTCAAGAAGGAGGTGCATTAATACAGAAATTGAAAACAAATCTATGGTTTTTTTTTTGTTTGTGTGAACGATCTGAAAATCTGATCTTGTTTCAGGTGAAAGTGACCATCGTGCGTCAGCGTGGATGTCAGCCACTACATTTGTCAAACTGCCCCTGCACTGACTGAGATATTTACCTGCATGTTACTTCTAACATGGGGTTTGTAACATAGTGTAAACTACTGACAGTATTTTCCAAGACTGTGATCACTTTTTATTGATCTGTTCCTTTTGTTTTTCACCACTTTATAATCTTTAAGAGATTAAAATGAAGGATGTCAAAGACTTTCTGCAAACAGATCAATGTGTTTAGTAAACTAGATTAACGAGGAAAGAAAAGGTGAATGCCTCATTAAAATAAATGTGCTCATCGTGTTGGTATGGAGCCTTGTGTAATGTCGGTTTCATGATGTAAACTCTGGCTTTTGAGAGGAACATGCATGTAAACGTTTGCTCTTTTTGTTCCTTTAGTCTTTTATTCTTCTGTATAAAGAAAGTAACACAGAATTCCTGCAGGTACGTGAAAGTTCTTTAAGAGTATTAGAAATCTATTCAGCAGCAGACAAGAGGAAACGCTAGTAAAAAACAAAACAAAACATGGAGTTCAGTGATAAATGAATGTCATTCCTGCAGACTGGTGACTCATTTTCATTTGGCTCAGTGTGTCTCACATCTGATCAAACATGCAGCTTCCTGTTATTTAGAACAATAAAAAGGCAGCAAAGGCAGGACTTTAAAGCAGTACTACAATACCTTTAAAACTTTAAGCTACTGTTTTGAAACTTGTCCAAGTGGATGCTAACCAAAAAACATGTTTAGCTTAATATTAGACATCACTCTGGACCGTCAAATGGCTTTACAATAGACTGAGCAACTTCAGTGGTCGGGGTCTCAGCTGCTTTACAACAGCAGCTGTTTGTTGCAGCAGCGGTCGACATTCGCTTCTACAAAGGCTAGCAGTTAGCGGCTAACTAATCGGAGTTCACTTTTTGTTGCCATCATGTTGGAGGACAATCTGAAAGAGTAGCAAGCAAAGATCATTTTTTATTTTGTTTCTGCACTGACAATAATCATGCATTAAAAATAAGAAGCAAAATATGTCACCTTGTCT
>SSNP01000026.1:4979237-5002454 GCA_006937955.1 Pachypanchax playfairii
CCTCTGCCGTCTCATCCAGCTCAGCATTTTTTAACTCCTGTTTATTTTCTTCTACCGTATCCGTCGCAATTTTATCCTCTGTTGCCTTTGATTCGTCACTCTCTCTTGGTTCCTCTCCTTTATCAGTACCTTTGTCTTTCAATTTCTCAACTGACAGTTTCCCCGATTTACGCCATTTGAGCATATTTGCTATAATGAATGAAGTAGAGGCCACAAGCTAGGTGCGCACTTAAATCACTCTTAGGGAATCCCTGGTCTATAGCCTATTGAAGCATCTTTTAAGTATCTTTTATTGTATTACCATGGCAACACCATTAGATCTAGCCAGTCCACTCACAGCAGACACTATAGACACCGTGTTCTCACATGATATATCGAATTGATAAGGTTGATAAGGAGAAGTGAACTTCATGAGTAGGCCAGGGCTAGTTGTCACACTTTTTACACACACACACACACACACACACACATATATATATATATATATATATATGTGTGTGTGTGTATATATATATATACACACACACATATATATATATATATGTGTGTATGTGTGTGTATATATATATATTGGAATCAAAACATCCTATATATAAAAAATATAAACCAGATGAAAGACCAAAGTGTAAGGTATATATATTTTGTTTTCATGTCATTTTCATATCTTGTGTCAGTGCAGAGTTATAAGCAATCTAATAGAGATTGTCACCATGTGATAAGTTGCTCCACCAACGGGTAAGATGTCACACTGGATTTTGCAACCAACAGAATAAGGACAAAATGATTGTTTTTATTTTTTAAATGAAAGTAAGTAAGATTTATAAAGCGCTTTTTGCAGACCAAAAAAATAAATAAAAATCATAAAATGCTGTACAAAAATAAATAAAATACAACACATGAGAATAAAGTTATAAAACACAAAACAATCCATCAACTAAAAGCTTTCCAAGAAAAACAGTGTCTTCAATCCCCTTTTAAAACAATCGACCCCACGGAGCGACAGAGGCAAGGCATTCCACAGTTTAGGGGCCACAGTGTGGAAAGACCGATCCCCTTGCGTCTTATAGCTGGTCTTGGGGACCACAAGCAAGTGAAAGTGAATAATTCACTTTTATTACACATGAAATAACATAAAACATTATGCAACATGCATTACAAAACTGACACTTAAACTGGTCCTGGAACAAAAGAAAACCTCAAACAAAACCCCCAATTGACTGTGACAAGTTGCCCCAAACGACCATGTCTGCTAATGCTAGCTCTCTCTTACAGATAGTTTAAATCAGACCAATGACTGAGGTATGACTGGATGCCTTAATACCATGTCTAACTGCTAGGATTTGTTTTAATTAAAGCTTATTTAAATAAAATATAGAGTTAATATTTTTTACTTTGGGTGGTGGAAAATGGTTAATTGGTGCTCATCTCAACTTACAAGGTGTTGTCCTCTTCTCACTCAGTACATGAGACCTGACCAAGAAGAAAAGTAGTATTCCCTTTTTAGTTGCACCCTCTAGTCGAGAAGATAATTGCAGTGTGACAACCAACCCCGGTCTCCCGTACATCAAATTGAGTTACCATGAAGAGAATCCATAAAAAAACCTCCTCATAACGACCCCTTGATGGTACAGGTGTGCCAGAAACTAATGCAACTAACAAGGCTATTCACACGGTGTGGTCTAAACTACTTGCACGCTTGAAACTCCTAAATCTGGTTAGAACTGAAGAAGTCTTTCAGATGAGGGTGGAAACATTTTCAAGAGACAAAAAAAAAAGTCTAGTTGCTTTTTTGAAAAACTTATTGGATTGATGTTCTGGACAAATGACAATCTACACAAAACCTCCCTGAACTCACCATAACCCAAAAACACTGACTCATTCAACCTTTTCATCACATTCGCAGCAACTGTCAGCTGTCACACACTCTGTATCAGGAGAATGCAGCATTCTGATTGGCTGAGGGTTTTTTTACTCAAGCACACAGTACCATACCCTCAAAACTAAAGCTACAATTTCTTGAATGAACAACTGACTTTGTTCTTCATGACAGTTACTCTTGGGACTCCTAAAAAAGGGTAAGATGGGCACTAAATATGTTGATTTATAAGAACACAGGTTATTAACCAGAAGAAAAACAAGCTAGACTTACCTTAAAGGAGAGTTGCATCATGGGCAGGACGTGAACCTGCGCTGCTTTCCAGTCTGTTGTAATCCACTTCCGGATCTGCTCAGACTCCAGGCAGCACATGGTGTTGTATTTGTCTCTGGACAGGCAAATTTTGGACCCCAAGACTTCTGCCAGCGCTAAAATAAAAGCAGGACACTGTAAGCTGAGAAGTTACAGAAAAAAAAAAAATATATATTCACCAAAATTTACTGGAACGTGCCGAAAATGTTCCCTTTTAACTGAATCTTAATTCTTGTGTTCCTGTATCCACAAATTATACACTTACAGCAGAATTACAGGTCTAGTAACTTTTTTTTAATGAAATTTTTCTGTTTGTATCTTATGCAACGCTTGCTGAGGCACCGATGTGAGTTCTATTTGGTCAATGCAACATTTTTAAATGTTCATTTCTACATAAAAGAGCAACAAACCGTGTTTCATGCCCGTCACCAGAGAAAAAGCTGCTTCCACGAGGACGAAACATCAAGGAGTCTTTTGTTTTATAAACAGACAAATCTACAAGTTTCCTATGCTGTGCTGCCCCCCTTTCATCATAAATGTGATACCAGGTGACCTTTTAATAGAATGAAAAACATAATCCATGTCTACATCGGTAGATTTACAAATACTTGTGTTTTATCCATGTTTAGATTTATCGTACTGCTTTCAAATCTGATTCGTTACATACCCAAAAAGACTTTTTCTTTCCCTACAGAGTACGAGCCACACACCACCAGTGTATGCGGGTTTAGGGTCACCAACTCGAAGGCCGTACTGGCTGCGAAACTGATGGCCTCTTGCTGTGTGGGAAAGGTGTACTCAGGGCTGCAGTAGCTACAAAAATGAAACGTTTGCACAGAAAATTAGATGGGAGTTTTGCACATTTTACTTAGACTAATTTTAGCTGAAATTCCAAAGTATGAAAAGCTCACGTGGTGTCCAGGTACAGCGTCTGCACCCTGCAGCTGAGCAGCTCGGGGTACGTCTCCATCGAGGGGTCGGCTCTGAAGTCGCCAGTGTGGAGGATCGTTTGTCCATCAGGCAGGAAGAACAGCAGCATGGCGGCTCCTGGACAACTGACAGAGCAAACACATGAAGGCTGTTAGAGAAACGCTGTCAAACTTTATCTAAAGACACAAAATTCACTAAAAAGTTTACAATAAGAAAACTGCAGAGGCACTGGGACGAGAATCAGTTCCTTAAAATCTGAGGTCATAGTTCTGAACCAGAAAAAGGTGGAATGTTTCCTTCAGGTTGGCAGTGAGTCTTTAACTCAAGTGGAGGAGTTGAAGTATCCGTGTGTCTTGTTCATGAGTGATGGACCGAAGGACTAGAGCTTCAACCTAGATGATGAGGGCACTGCTTCAGTCCGTCATAGTGACGAAGGAGCTGAGCCGAAAGTCAAAGCTCTTGATTTATGTTTATGTTCTGACCCCCAGCAGATCATGAGATTTGGATCTTGACCAAGAATAAGATCCTGGGTACAAGCGACTCAATGAACTTCATCTGTAGAGTGGCCAGGTGGCCTTAGAGATAAGGTGAGAAGCTCCATCATCCAGGAGGAACTTGAAGTAGAGCCGCTGCTCCTCCACGTTAAAAGGAGTCAGTTCAGGTGGTTTAGGCATCTGGTTAGAAGGCCTCCTGGAAGGTTTTCTGAGCATGTCCCACTGGGAGGAGACCCCCGAGGCAGACCCAGAATAAGCTGGAGTGACTATATATCCTCTCTAGCCTGAGAACGTCCAAGGATCTTCCAGGAGGGACTGGATGATGTCACCAAGGTGAGGGACGTTTGGGTTTCTCTCATGAACTTGTTGCCCCACGAAATGATATTTGATAAATGGTAAAAGACAGGAGGATGGATGGATGGATGGATGGATGGATGGCACAGGCATTAAAGTGAATTTATTAGAAACTTTTTAACAGAAACAAAAGAAACAGAAGGTCAAAAGAATGTCAAACTTTCAAAAACCACATCCAAAACTATCTAGAAAGTTTCTAAAAATTATATCATATTCATAAAACATTTTTGTTCATTTTTGATCTGTGTCCTGATCAGAAGGTGCACAAATTATATAAAAACATTTGTGGTGAGCACATAAAATACAGCAGATCCCTTTCATGAACTTACTGGTTGGCGTCCAGCAGGACGACCGTGACTCCCTCCACGGTGACCGCAGTGTTCATGGGGAGGATGTGGACGTGCTGCTCTGCCACCCGGAGTTTGCTCTTCACCAGGTTTCCTGTAATCTGATCAAAAGAAATCCCCAAACATTTGGGATTTTAAAGTTTTCAGCAATGCTGAAGCAAAATAAATCAGGCCAGAAACTGATTCAGCAGCAGGAAACAAATCCTATATTTTCTTTACATTTCTAACTAATCTTCTGGACTATAAATACAGTATATCAACTAAACAAAACCACTGGAGTTCAAAGATGTCCATTTTTTTAGTTTAATCCCTAGAAAACACACTCCACTGAAAGAAAACTCACCAATTTATGAGATTTATAATATTTCTCCAATCTCTTCAGCAAATACAAGTTTTGTCTTAGATTAACTACAAATTCCTAAGAGATCTGTAAATATTAAAGTGGGTACAAATTCTTTTAAACTTTGAGAATTATATATTTTGTAGTATAATGGCATAAAACAATTTAAACAGGGTTTCAAAATTAAATTCACTCCAACAGTCAGTTATTAGTAAATTGATATTCATTGCTGGCAACCTTGAGCCAGTTTTTCATTACTGCACCAACTCTGTGCAGTGAGATAACAGTTGGGATGGGTACGAGGAGTCGGGAGGTTTTAATGAGCTGCACATAAATAGAGTCATTTAAATTTTCAATTGTATTGTGAACTCTTCAATAAACATTCAGAAGCGATCGAGCCCCTGCAGAGACATTAGTATTCTCTGTGTGAAACTGCAGAAAGCAACCACGACTCTCATAACTCATTAACACACAAGCGGAAACAGACTAAAAGGTATAAAATATTCTGACTTACTCTGTTGCAGTAGATTGGAAATGTAGAGTTCTTGGTCAACCCTCCATAATGGTCTGAGTGGAAATGTGTTAAAAAGTAGGCAGCCACGCCATTAATCTCTCCATACCGAAACGCATCCACAACAAACTTTGTACCTAAGAACGTGACCCCAAAGAACCGAATGAATAATCATCAAATTTAGACACAAATATTTAATATGCAGCGATTCTGACCTGGAATCTTCTTGTAAAATGGACAACGAGGTAACTGAACTTCTCCATCAGGGTTTCCTCTGTTCCACCTCCTTCTCCATCCATTCCTCTGTCCTCTCCCAGAGTTTTCTTCACTTCTGACTGAACTCAATTCATTTACAGCATCTGTGGTTTGGGATATATGCACAGCTGTATCTGCTTTACCTTTCTTACGCCCATCTCTCCTTTGTCTTGGTTGTCCTGAGCTCCTAACAGCTGTTGAAATGGAAAACGTCTCGAGGTCATTTGGTCCAATTTCAGTTTCCTTCTTCTTGAGCGGTTTGAGGCCAAAAAACACTCCGATATCCGTCTGCTTCAAAGCGGAATGGCTGTGGGCTTTTGGAGGCGGCATGTTCAGAGATTTTTTCACAGTGGGGTTTTGTGATAAAGTCACTTTAGGTTGCTCTGTTTGAAATCTGTGGTCGTTCAGGTTTTGGGTACACTGACCTTCTGAGCTCTGAAGAGTTTCTCTCAAACGTTCTAAGATAAGACTCTGTGGTGACCGAAAGCCAACGCTGCTGATTTCACAACCAGCTTCTGTCCCAGCAGCATCGTTTGGAGCAACTGTGGAGGCCGCTGCGTGATTAGCAGGTGCTAATGAAGAAAGTGAACCCAGCTGAGTGCTGGAGGAAGATGGATCCATTGGTGCTGTCTCAGTGTTGTCCAAATTATTATCTATAAATTCAGCAAGGATCTCATCTTCACTTGACAAGCTGTTGTTAAACAGGATCATCGCATCTTCATTATCTGACAATTCATTATTAAAAAGAATTTTTCTAGACCCTTCAGTCTCTGCAGGAAGCTCAGAAAGTGGAGAGTAAGAGATTTCATCATCAATTTCATGAGATTTAACTTTTGGTAAAATATCACAAGCCTGATTTCCATTTTTTTCCTTGACAGGAGTAGATGAAATCTCTGTTTTGCCTTGTGAAGCAGCAGCTGTCTTTAAACCTTTATTAGAAGACAACCAGCCTTTCTTTTTCTTCAAATCATCTGGGCCGGGAGAGCGCAGTAAAAGAAGGCCATTAGTAAGTTTGGATGGAGGAGTACCACTCTCGTCTTGTTGAGAGGAGACGCTCTGACTGGATGAAGGAGAAGGACTGTGAGCATTTCCCTGATAAGTTTCTAAAGTACAGCTCTTCTCATTATTGACTATTAAATCTGGGGAACAACTGAGGCTAGATTCTGCTCGCCGGGTCGCCGTGCTGCTGTTTGCTCGACTGTGAGCGAGGAGTGTGTGGTTGAAATTCTTGTAGTGGTTTGGAATCATGGAGGAACACTGAAGACCATCAGGACACTCTGTATGAACAAATGGAAAAAAAAACTGGTTGAAATGTTTTTCCTCACTGGAAATCACCTACAGTCTGTGCAATATTTTTTCCCAGCTAGTTTGGAAACTATTCACAACAAGCCAAGTTTAAATGTAGGCAAATGCTGCTTTTGTCTTTTTACAATCAATTTACAATCTTACAGCTGATTTGCTTCCAAAAAAGATAATCAGCTGGTTTGAATGTGTTCTACGTCATAATAATCTTTCTAAAATATGGATAATGGATTCCAAACAGCTAATGTTCCACTTTCACACCAGGTTAACACACCTAAATATTGTGGATTAAACAACATACATGATCAGATAATTAGGTGCATTTTATTAGCAGTACCTGGTGACTGTTTACCTTCTTACACTGTTTCTTCAATGTGACTTGTTTATTATTAGATAAATAATAATCCAGTCTCGTAAGTTGTGAGTTGTTCTTGATCTGAGGATTTATTTAGAAATTCTGATTATTTTATTTCATTGTGATTGACCATGTTGGAGCTTTAAACTTGAAGTGAATGCATTTTAGTAACAGAAGAGTGGAGCTTGTTTTATTTTCTAACCATTGGTTGTTATAAGGTAGAAATACATTCATAACTTGTGGGTTACTTTCCCATTCCGGTTTGGCTCCTGTTGTTTAAATGATTTCTCCAGGTGAGGGTGGGGACAGGCGCCAGACAACTATTGGACATTAATTTTTATTTACTTAATGTTTATATTTTCCTGAACAATGTATCCTACAATAGCCTACTATGAATGTAATTATAGGATGCTTAAGTCGTGTCTGGTACTGAAGAAAGAGTGAAAAGGGATGAAGTTGAGCTACACCTGTTTATTATTATCTTCATAATAAATGTAGCAGTATGTGGATGCTTGTACCTTTACATTTGTCCCTGGAAGTCTCGAGACAGTCAGCAACGTGCCATCTTTGAGTCTGTACAACCAGAAGGTAGAATGGCATCTGACAGATGGGACAGTGGTCTTCAGATGATGGTTTTTCAGCTTCATTGTTGCCACTTTGGGTTTTAGCAGCAGATTCATTGTGAGTCTCTAACTTGCTGTTTCCTGCTCCGTGTTCAGCTGCTGCGGTTTTTACTTTCTTTAGAGCGTCTTTCCTGGAGGTTGTCTTGGAAATGCACCTTCTTTTGATCACAGACTGCGATTCGGTTTTTCTCTTTTTCTCGAGAGGTTTATAATCCCAAATATCACTTTCAGAGTCGTTCTGTGACATCTGAGCTGGAGGTGAAGAGGTGCCGTTTCTTCAAAAATACTGACTTACACAAGAACTGATGTTTGGTAACATTCCGCGGGAATGACAAACGTGACAATACTGACTATTTCTTGTTCACGCATAAACTTCTAGCAATAACGTTTCTACATGTTAATAAAAGCGGTACACAATAGCTTTATTTTTATTTCTTGTTCTATCCTGTACATGTTTCTCAGTGTTAGCAACCAACACTTACCGCCACAGTTCAACAATTCAATGTAGTAAATATGTTTAGTTAAAATCAACCACATTTTCTACATTTTTTCTAATATTGAGTTCCTTAAATATTTGAATTTAACTTTTGAAAAAAAAAAAGAAGAAACTTAAGCTTAGGTATTTATTCCGTTTTAGTGGTTATACTATTTTTAAAAGTCCTTAATAGGAATAATATTTATTTCAGCTAAGTATCGAAATGATTGTTATGAATCTACGTAGTTATTTTCAAAACCTGCTGTGATTGGTTGTTTGGATTCGTGGTCGTGATTGGTCAGTCTGCTGTCAGGCAACTGCTGACGCTTCTGGGAAAGGTAGTACTTAATGCAAACATGGCGTCCCAGTGCAGCCTCTCTACACTGTTTCCCATCCAGAGTCAGCTTGATAATGCTCTAGATGATGCTGCCACACAACAAGAAAAACGTCAACTTGTCTTCGAGTACCTGAAAAAAATAGACGCAAGAGAAGACCTGAAGATTCCCGATTTCCACTCAGGTTAGCGCATGTTAGCTTCCTTAGCAAAACAAGAGTTGGAAAGGAGTTTCCCAACTACATTTCAACACATTTCCGGATATGTTCATAAAGTAAATGGGCACAGTCTATTCCTTACTATTCTGCCATTCTTCTTTGGTATTAATATAACTCCAAAGTTGACTCATGGTTATTTTATTTTTCTGCGTTGTGTCTTCACACAACACTTACTTGCTAGTTCCTGTTTCAAAAGAGTCAAAGTTTAAACTTTAAACTCTGGCCAAATTCAGAGCTGATACACGGTTAAGTTTTAACATTTAAGCTGTTACAAGGCACATCAGCAAAGAAAGGTCTTACAGTAGATTTCGATTTCATGTTCGATTTTCCAGTTTAACACGTCTTTAAGAAGAAACTTATGTAAAACAGGTTATTGCAACATGTTCTGGGTTTTTCTTGAGCTCTGGTCTGTAATATTCTCCAGTGTCAAGACAATCTCTCTCTTATAGATAAACTGTGGCAGGTGCGGTCTTGTTCTGTTTTGAGTTATTTTTTTAATTTGTTAATTGAGCTCCATGTGGAAATTGCACCTAGAAGAATAACCAACATACACAACAACAAGATGATATCCTCCCCATCTACTTTATATAGCATGCTGGTTAAAAATGAAATAAAAGCCTTTTCTTTTTTTTGCTCTATTTCAGGCACAACAAAGTAAAATCTTAGTCAGATTTAACTTTGATTTAATTACCCTCATTCATTCCTAAATGTATTAATGTAATTGAAAGCATGAAAAAACAGTCTAATATTTTTCTTTTAAGTCAAAAATCTGGTTCTATCTGGAACTGGGTGATCATGGAGAGGGGTTGGCAATATCTTCTCACTCCAGTAGATGGTGACCTTAAGTATGCAAGTCTCTCTAGTCTTGACAGGTTTGTTTTATTGAGCTTTCTCACTAAGTCAACGTAACATCAAATCAATCTTTATTTATATAGCATGTTTTAGACTTAAAGCAGCCCACTGTGCTTTCTGCAGGAATAACATGATAGTAGAAACATGTTGATGACAGCAGAGCGAGGAAACATTCAGTCAGTCACTATCAGTTGCCTTCTGTTTATGTGCTTGTTTAAGGATTTTGTAAAATTGTTAGTTGTGGTATAAAGAAGATATTGTTGGTTTCAGATTTACTCAGGTAATTGATCTATGCAATAAATTAATTTGGTCGGATTTATTCCCTTTCACTGTGAGACAAAATTGCTCCTCAAGATTTTTTTTCTTATTTAAATTATTGTTAATTTACTCATTTGTTCTTAATTGTTTTGTGACTAGTATAAATTAACCTCAACTTTAATTTCACTGCGTAATCTTGCGGATCGACATTTTTTTTTTTTTTTTTTTTTTTTAATTAGTCATGATCCTACTAACTAGAGAACTTGATTCTTTAGAACAAAAGTTTGTTCAATCTACAATCACATTTTGTCTGTTGAACAATATTTAACACAACCATCACTGCATTTAAAGATGTTCAAACATAAATCATACATCTATATTTACTTGGATTCATATTGTCTCTGTGATTTGTTTTAGGTTTGGAGTGGCTGAACACTGAAGGGCCTCTTTCTCTGAACAAGGAACTGGCTGGTAAAGTGGTCCTGCTGGACTTTTTCACGTACTGCTGCATCAACTGCATGCACATCCTGCCTGACCTGCACCAGCTAGAGAAGAGACACTCTGTCCAAGGTCTGTCCATATATCATTAGTTATTGATTCATTCTATGCTGATAAATGTCATTGTTAGGTCATATTCCCTGGATTGGGTAAAACATTAAGATTAAGTACTTAATGCAGTGTTTCAGGCACGTGAGTTCAAAATAGCAAATTTTACAGTAATTGAGAATTTTGCACAACATTGATTTAAAAAAAAAACTCATTACAGAAAAATGAGGCCAAATCCCATCCCAATTTTTGTGTATATTGTCAATAAGCATATGCTCTTTATATTAAACAACATTTCATAGTGATACCTGGTGTCATTCATGGGAAATATTGCCCCAAACATTGATGTAAATTTTATTACATTTTTTTAAATTTTCATTTTTGGACTCTAATATCTCTGCATCCTCTAGACTCTATTTCCCGGTATCAGGCCGTGTGAAAGACATGGTTCATGTCAGACAGGGCCGGCCCTGAGCTGCATGGTGCCCTTGGCGGAAAAGGATTTTGACGCCCCCTACTGCCCAGAACAGAAACAACGTAACACAATAACTGGATCACATTAGAAAAAATATTTATTTGTACTAAAATGAACAGTGGAGATGATAGATAGATATTTAATCATTACTTATTTTGCTCGTTACATGAGATGACTGATGTGTCCAACAGTTTGCTAAAAATAATAATAAAAAAATTTGAATTTGGCACCCCCTCCAGCAGAGGGTGCCCTAGGCAATTGCCTAGTCTGCCTATGCCCAGAACCGGCCCTGATGTCAGACCATCTACCAAGTTTGTTGCTTATATATTGAAAGGTTGTATGAGGTTTTTTATAGACATTTGAAAACCCTTCCAGAATTCCAAAATTAAAGATGCTGTAAGCTGAAAGAAATACATGGTGTTGGACTCCTAGCGCACAAGATTTCATGGAGATATTTCAGTTTGAACATGATCACTCGGATGGTGACGTCCAAAACGGCCTCATTTAGCTCCATTTAGAGTTTTTTTGTATAAAAAGTATACAAGAGTATCTGAAATGTTGTATAATGCCTGTTGGTAATATTACACATCACATAGAATTTTTGCAGACAAATCTGTGTGGGGTCCGGTGGGGAACCTTTAAAATTTGATGATTCCAGCTGGAGAGAGTCTATTGTGGATCTGGTTGTGATAGTAAAATGTGTTAGACATATGAGATAATGTGGCAGTTATAAGGACGTGAGTTAAAAAAACAGCATACACATGAACATAAATCCTATTTTAAGTAACTTTATGCTAGGAAAATGTCTAAAACCCCAAATCAAGTTTGATAGTAAAAATAATAAATTGACTATTTTAGGGATTTGTCTTTTAACAAGGTGAACCAAAGTGAGCAATTTATCATATGGCACTTAACAGTTAAATATAATTGTTACATGTGAATTTTAAATCCAGGTTATCTTATCTAGGACTTCCTGCTCATCAGTGTATTTGTTTAAAACATCAGGTGTATGAAAACAATGTGATTCAACCTGCAAATAATTTGACTTTCCTGAAGGGCAGCACTAAACAATAAGCCCTAATTGACATACTGGCTAGCATGAATGTATTATTAAGCCTTAGAATTTGACTACAGGTCAAAGTGGATGTAATAATTCTGCTGCTGTGTTGTGCCACCCGACATCAGAGGAACGTGTAAGTTCACTTGAGAAGGGAAACTGTAGTACAACCTTCTGCTCCTTTTCCAAGAGCAGGAAGCTTCTTATCTCAGCTGCAAAGAGATGGGAACTAAAAATAATCCACGCTGCCAAGGAAGTTATCGCAGTGCCCCTAAGTTTAATCAGCTGTAGTAAATTGTATTGTTGTAATACGTAGCTGTTTGTGAAGCATGATCTCCATGCAGCCTGTTTCCCCCAAAAAACAGTATGTCAGTTGCTCCTAAAATCTTTTAACAGCAGGGGCACCTCAAGAAGTTTTCAAGGAGGTGGCCAGATGGAGGCCACTAATAATCCTGGGCTGGTGCACCAGAACCAAAAGCCAGGATAGAAGTTTTTCAGGAGTTTTATTATTCTGTTAACAAATCACATTCTAATATAGAGCTATTTTTTTTCTTATTTTAAAAAATAAATTAGAAAATTAAAACATATCTTGTCCTCTCACCTCTTTAATTCACATTAATATATTAATTCATTATTTCATGTTCATTTTTAAGCAGTTTTTTAAATCTGCCCTCTTGGTGGTGTCTAGTTGACCTGAATCCAAAGGATTTTTCAAAATAAAATTCAAAATCTTCAGTAAATGATTCTCAGTGATCTTTTTGATGTACAGCTCAAACTTCAGGTCTTGAAAGTGAAAAAGTAATAAAAGCTCAAATTTAAATATTTGTGTAGAAAAATTAAAATGTTTTTAGATTTTATACCAGTTTGGCATGCTTTTTCAATATTTAATCGTTTAAGAAAATCCCTATTTACACACTTAAAAACTATTTGAAGCAAATAAATACTCGGTGTTGTCCATTTGTTTATAAATCTAATTGAAATCTTTTTTCAGGATTTTTTAAATAGTCGATTATATCAGTAAAGACTTATTTTATATGAACAGATGGAATGTTGTAACAAATATAGCTAAAATCAACAAAGCAAACAGAATGCTAATAAAAACGCAATAATAAATAAAACTGTAATTTAATGTAGTGAATTTAAAAATAGAAGGATTTAAAGGATCGTCATTGAGTTCAAAAACACGATGTCATACTTGCCTTATCGTCGTTTGGCACAGCTCTGGGTACATAGTGTTAGCTGCTCTGGTCAGTGAGGTGTGGGAGCCACCCCGTTCATTCACTCCCACAGTCTACTGCCCCCCCACACACAATTCCACACCCACCCATTGTCACTACAATCTGTGCTGGTACTGTACTCTCTGGCAGATATTATCAATGACAAAATCCACTAAATGGGATTTGAGGTTTTCAAACTGAACGAGAGGATTTGGGTCTTTATATTTCCTTCAGTGAAGAACAATTTCTGTTAATGGTTTGATTTAGAAATTGACCCAGATGCAGATTTTTCCCCAAACAAATGTAAAACATGAAACAGGGGGGTTTACTCTTATTTCAAAAACATGTAGCATCAGTTGCTATAGTCTTCATACAACTCTTATTTTGTAGTCTTTAATTTGTATCTTTTTGTTTTCCTCCTTTTAGTTTTATTTTGTGAGAATTTAGTCAAATGGATTATCGTTGTTGGCAGTTCAGCTGGATAAGACTTGAACATTAGTTTGCCTCATCAAAAGTCCTAAAAACTGCTCTTATTATTTTGCACAATTATCCTAGTGTTCACAGTATTTGATGATTTCTGGTTCAAGAGCTTCGAGGCTCAAAAACATTCACAGGAAGTTCATTTAGCTCCAGTTTTGTTTGTTTTTTTTGTTACTTTTAAAGGGTTTTGTTTCCGTTCATACAATCTTCTTAGACATGTCTGTTTGGTCACGGTTATCCAGTGTTATTAGATGTGATTGAGGTCACATCCTTTTTGACTGTTTATATTTGAATCCAGTTTTTTGTCTGTTTATTCTCTGTCACAGACGGACTGGTGATTGTTGGCGTGCACTCTGCCAAATTCCCCAATGAAAAAGTAAGTCCTGCCCCTTTTATTTTAATTGGCAAGTCATCAGCTTTTCTGCATTTTCAATACTGAAAATTGGCAAAAAGCACATTTAATGTTTTTTTTTGGATAAAGATTGGTTGAAATTAAACATCTCAGGCTTGGTGCTGATCTTTGCTTCCATTTAAACTCCAGAAACAGATTTTTGTAGCATTTTTTTTTTGTCACATCAGTTAATTTTTGTTGCATCTTCGTCTTTTAGATAGAGTAAATGGGATCAATAAAAGTTTCTCTATAAAGTGACTCTTTCCTTACAAATTAGAGGTTTTAATAAAACAATAAAAACCCGAGAGACTTAGACTTATTGAGAGATTTGCACATCTCTTCTCACTAACTGTTCCTAACCGTGTAAAGGTCTTGGAGAACATCCGAAGTGCCGTGCTCAGGTATGACATCTGTCACCCTGTGGTCAACGACAGCGAGGCGTCTCTCTGGCATGAACTGGAGGTCTCCTGCTGGCCCACGCTGGTCCTGCTGGGACCTCGTGGAAACTTGCTCTTCTCTTTGATGGGTGAGGGCCACCGCGATAGGCTTGCGTTTTTCACCAGCAGCGCCCTCCAGTATTATGGCGAACAGGGCCTGCTGAAGACTCACTCAGTGGGGATCCAGCTGTACAGGGATTCTTTGCCACCCAGTATCCTGTCCTTTCCTGGGAAGGTGGCTGTTGACAGCAGCAACAAAAGACTGGTGATCTCTGACACGGGGCATCATAGAATCCTGGTGGTGTCTTCTACTGGACAACTCCTGCACATCATAGGAGGTAAGAATCAGTACATACTAGCTAAATGAAGTTGGTGGTGATGTTTTGAATTTACTCTCACTTCTCAGTGATCCTCACTGGAGCCACATGGTTTGCATGTGCTGGCTTCAAATCAGCAGCAAAACTGGCAAAAGCAATGATGAAGACACGCTGGTGCCTGGCACTGACCTGAGTGTGAAAAAAGCAGAGAAGGAAATGAAGGACCAGTTTTATTTTTGTGGCGATGAGCTCATATCTAAGTACCAGTTAACTCACATTCTATGATTTGGTTCTGTTTTCTTTCAGTTTAAATCAAAAGTTATCAATATTTACAGTTTTTCTGGCCCCAAAAACTGAAATAACTGTTGAAGAGCAACTAGCCCCCAAATCCACTTTTTTGTTAATAACTGTTTTTGTCTACATGTCTGTGCTTTGTTTTTGACATTTTAGTGCACCTTTATTCAAATCTTAATGTTCTGCCAAAAATCGTGATTGATGCGTCCTCCTCCGGTTAAAATTAAAAAACAGATTTGAAGTGACTAATGATGTGGCAGAGGGTAAGGACGTCACCAGCTCTAGCCTAACTTACTCTGCTGAAAGATCAATTTACATGGTTCACGCTTAGGCGATCCACTAGCTAAACTTGGGTACCTGTCTGCAGCACGTTTTCTGTTCCATGAGATAAAGCGGTCGTGCGCAGCTGTACCTGTTGAGGCAGACTCACATGATATTACTCAAGCTAATCTAAACGTAGCTTTAGCTCTGGCTAACAACAATGTACCACTAAGAGACGGGCCTCATTCTAGGCTGCTAAGCTGCTGCAGGGCAAACAATCTGCCCAAAACAATACTGATCAGGGCCACAGAAGCAGCTTCCTCCATTTTCATCTGTTCCTTCTCTGACCAACTGTGTCAAATAGTGTGACATATCAATTACCGCCCAGCCCCAACCCCCCTACGTGTGTACTGGTCTCCTTTTGAGGCATTTTTTTTAAAACATGGAGTGTAGGCGGGTTGTAATCTGAAGGGGGGTGAGTTACTCTTTAAATACCAGACAATGATGAGACTGAGCAAATTTTCCTGTAAAAACCTAAAAATATCAGTGATGTAGGAGAGAGATGATGATGAATGATGAAAGTTTTTTTGCATAATCTGTGTTGTTGTGCAGTCACACAGAAATATCACTTCTGTTGCAGGACCTGAAAGAGGCAGAAAAGATGGCAACTTGTCTGAAGCTTTATTCAACTCCCCTCAGGGCGTCGCCATCAAAAAAGATACTGTTTACGTGGCTGATACAGAAAATCACCTCATCAGAAAGGTAGTTTTCTTTTAAACATTGGAGGATGTCTCCGTCTGTGTATATGCCTGACTGACTGTCTTTGTGTTTTTGGGTCAGATTGACCTCTCTCAGAGACGAGTCAGCACTTTAGCTGGAGTTGGTGCTCAGGGGACAGATAAAGAGGGCGGGGCCATGGGACCTCAGCAGCCAATCAGCTCTCCTTGGGATTTGATTCTGGGCACTGCAGGTAGGTTTTTGGGGTGTGCTCTGACTGGAACTTGATGAGCAATATCTTTTCTCCTCCGTGTCTGCCCTTTCTCTCACCGCTCGCTTTACAGATTTCCCTTCTCTCCCGTTGTCTCTGTGTCCCTTTTTAACAAATTCCCAAACCTGTCCGATCTCTCTTATTGTCAAGCAAGTCAGGGAGAAGTTTTGTGTACTTTTTATGATGTCTATTTATTGTCTCCATAGGAGAATATGTCATTTCACATCTTCTGAAAAACTAACAAAACAACAAAGGTTCCTGTCACTTGCTTTATGATAATGTCAGGAGATGCTCTGGAACCTTTAAGGGAGCTCGATGATGCCTCAGCCAATCTGAGAGCTGGATTTGCCTGCCTGTTTTTGGGAGCAGAGAGGGTGAGAACCAACAAGAGAACGGCATCATTAAGTCAATAAAAACATGGAATTCTATTGGATGTGATGTGAGCAGTCTGCTCATTTCAGGATAATTTTTAAGAAAACATACGTTATTTAGTAAAGAGAGCTCCACTGATTAAAAGACACACAAAAAGTATATTTTGATAAAGAATTTGTGTCAACACTCCAAGTACGTTGGCGTAAAACATTGTTTGCCAAGGTGTCAGAGACAACTTTCACTTATACGATGATGTCATCGCTGTGGCAGAGCCATAGAGAAACTTTGATTTCATGAAAACAAGATATAACTAGAAAAGCACTCAGAGAGCGCAGACCTCCACTAAGTGGACGTGTTGTAGAAAGTACTATGTCCGTATCCTTAAAAGAATTCCTGGATCCAGACGGTAAAACGGATCACCCCCAAAATCTAATCGACTGTTCCTTGTGTCATTTCAGACTATTGGTTTTTGCGTTATCCTACTAACAGACAGACAGAACCAGATGAAAACATTACTGGGGGAGGTAATAAAAAAGCTGCTGGAGTGTGTTTGGGTTAAATGTCTTATGTTCAGTGTAAAGGTTGAATGTGGTTGAATTTGTATGTGAAAGTGTTTTGAACCAGGGAACTGTTTGAGTTTGAACATAATAATTTGTCCGGGGGAGTTTTATTGGAAATCCAGAATAGATAGCAGAACATAACCAGCGTTTTGATGTTTACTGTTTGACAGGATTCACCAGTCTTTACTGTTGTGGTATTGTTTTTTTTTTTTTTACTCCTAATAGTGTGTTCACACCGCCCAGCGCGTCCAGGCAGCAGGGCAGCTAGATTACATGTAAAGTCTATGGTACTAAGCAGCAGGTGAGCGTCAAGCTGCGTCGGCGCAGCGCGCGTCTGCACGTCCACGCAGCTGCTGCTCGGACGGTCCGTTAAGGCGTCGAGGCAGCTGCTGCTTGAAGTTGGGAAAATTGAACTTTGAGACAGCAGACGCGGGGCAACAACCAATCAGCGACTCTTTTCACTGATCACGTCATCAACGGCTAGATCTGTCATTCAATTTCATTTCAAAGTGGAGGAGAAACTGATTATCTCTGTTTGTAACCACCGTGAACTGTATGACCTGTCTTCGTCTTTTTATAAGGACAGGAAAAGATCGAACCTTATCTGGAGGAATATATTGGAGGATATTGGAGTGCCAGGTAAACAGTTTCATACTTTATGAAACTCAGATCGTCTCAATGGCGTGTATCCACAACCTCCGCAAATGCACCCGACGACGCCATTGTATATCTTCATTTATTAAATAAATCCAAGCCACTCTCTCGACATGATCCGTCATGTTGTAAATAACTATAGCAACAGAGAAATCCCCCGCCCGCCTGTGATGTAATGACGTGATGCGCGGATGTGCCGACGCAGTCTGTTCAAAGTGTGCAAGCAGCTGTGGTTTTATTTAAGCAGCAACTTTCGTCCGTTTGAGTGTTTTGCTGCCTGGACGCGCTGGGCAGTGTGAACGCACAATTACATTTCCATGGTAACTAAATAGGCCTATGCCAAATTCACATAATAGGGCAGATCATGTGACTGTGTATGTGTAGTATGATTGTAGTTGTTGTGGTGGGGTTTCACATCTCTCAGTTGTCTTGATGGGTCTTTCCTTATAGGACTTTCCCTGGTCTTATCTTGAAGGATTGTTGAGCTGTAGTTTTTAACTAATTGTGTTTCCATAGTAACACCAAAATTCAATTAAGACAGTACCAATAATCCCGTGACCAACCGGAAATTCTGATGTATAATATGTTGCAGGTGCACTTTTCCACTTGAGACAACTTTTGAGTAAATAACCGATAGACCCCCTCCTACACAAACAAACACACACACACACAAGCACACACTCTAAAGAGAAAAGAGGACAACCAAAAGGAAACACTGATGATGATGTAATAATTACTTCCCTTACTAATTTCTCACATTATGCCACCAAGGTCAACGGCATATAAACTCTTTCTCAGCTGTTTTGGCAACAACAGCTGCATATTCGATGACTCAGCTGATTCAAAGAATCATGATGCTGCATTATAACTGTACTAACTGCATCCATCCAGAGTCTTAGGATTCAGATTTAGAAATACTTCATTAATCCATGAGAGGAAATTGCTTGGAAACTGCACTCCAGAAGTAGTAAAAAGTCAACTTAGATGACATTAGTGTAAATTAGATTTTCATTCAAGCTCACCAGTCATTTGACAGATATGTTTCCTCCTCTACAAACAGCAGCTGAGAAAAAAAATTGCTTCTAATAGTGAAGTGAAGTTGCCTGATGGCTCTGATGTTTTTTTCTTGGAATTACATGGAATAAATTCACCTTTTATAATAAATCAATTTGTTTATTTTTCTGATAGTTTTGTTCTATTTTAAAAAGTAGAATCATCTAAAAACTAAATCATTGATACTAATAATACAGGCAAAGGTTCAGAAAATCTTAGATTTAAAAAAAAAAAAAAGATTCTTAAATAATTTAATAGTTTAACACATTTTGAAATTGTCATCAAACTTATTCCATAATTTTATAATACATACTTTACATAATCTTGTTAAAAGAAAAAGAATTATTAGGAAATATTCCTTTTTTTGAGAAACTACCTTATTCAGTCGTGTTTTACAGAAAGAGTCTTGACTCCACTGATGATTTCATGAGTGGGGGGGGTTCTCCTTTTCTGGGTCTGTTGACTCCAAATCTGCATCCTCCTCTTGAATGTTCATCTTAACTTCAAACTCGTGTAAATCCTCTTGCAGCAGTTTAAGGGTCATTAAAAACTTGAAATTTCCCATCTTTAAAAAACAAAAATTCATTGACTTGACTTTTCTCTCATTATGTGATATGGTCTCTTTAGGAAAAAAGTCAGCTTAAACTTAGCTGTTGTTGTACTGGCAGATCCCTCAAGTGTATTGTGATGTCAGTCTAAAATATGATGGTTAAATGTTGATGCCATTCATTGATTTTAGGTTAAATTATTTCATGAAATTTCTGCAAGTACTCATTTGGGAATTTATCTAAATATTCTGAGTGCATTTTTAGACATTTATCACGGTCACAAAATTATAACAACAAACAAAAGTTGTTGCATGTGTAACAAATAAATCCTGCTTTAAAGTAAACAAATAGCCTTGTACCTGTGTGTACGGGTTGTGAATCTATCATGATGTCAGTATTTACCCAGCTGAGTGTGTCTGAAGTGACATGTGACCTTTACCAGACAGGTTATCATTTCTGATTGATTTCTCACTACTGGCCTTCACTAAATAATCCCAGCCTCTTAATATTTTCTGTCCTTGCTCGAAGTTAACTTCCCAAAGACACCTGAACCGGTTTCTACCCTTACAAACAGTTGGAAGGTCAGGATCAGTGTTAGACATTTTCAGATTCTAAATTTATTGGGTATTTTTGCTTTTGTGTAGGCGGTGATGAAGATAACGTGCTGTGGATCGCCATGGCAGGAAATCATCAGATCTGGGCATTGTTCCTAGCTGATGGTAAACTGCCCAAAGGAAGGTGAGAGACTTGCACAGAATCACAAGACCACTTGGCAACAGTAACCTTAAAAGATAAAAAATGTTTTTGAAGCATATGAGAACACATGAATGACTTGTCTTGGATAATTTTATGTATCGTGACAATTAAAAGTGATCTAGTATTACCAGGTTGTAAAATTATTGACATTTACAAAAAATGGAAAAGTTGTTTGGTAAAAATTAGGGCTGTAACAGTACACTGATATATCATAATATAGGGTTCAATACCGTATCGTGCAGTCCAATATCAATAAAATCGATACAGTATATGTGTTGTACAGACCACCATAAGGCGGAACAACATGCGCTCTATCTTGTAAAAGGTTAATAAAAACAACTGGACTGTTGTGTTTTTGTTGAAAACATTTAGCCTTTCATCCAAAAGGCTTCTTCAGTTCTGGAATAAGAATTGGGAGTAGCAGGCTTATAAACCTTAACCAGAAAGACCACACCTAAGAGCAACTAACGAGGTAATTGTTTTTATAATGGTAGCTCACCAGGGGCCCAGACTGTCCCTCAGTTCAGTCCCATAGTCTGGGCCCCTGACGAGCTACCATTATAACTTCATCGGTGACTTCATTGGTCTCTCACATCGTTGTTTCATCCCACTCTTTATTCAAGTTTGAAGTCCACTACTCTCATATCAAAGGTTTGTTTATTTATTGGCCAAGTATGTTACACACACAAGGAAATTGATTGCTACATTTGACCCATCGCTAAGGAGCAGAGGGCTGCCATCTGTATGGCGCCCAGGGGGCAGTTTTTTGGGGTTCAGTCTCTTGCCCAAGGATACTTCCCTTGCTGGGGCCTGGGATCAAACCGCTCACAGTACAGTCCTTTTTGCTGCTCCTGTGCTGCTGATCACCTGGTCAGACGTACAACTCTTCAGCCTAACAAACTGTGGTCTGTTTGTGAGGTAGTCCTTAATCCAGGTGATTGTGGAGGCCTCCACCTGTGTCTTCTGGAGTCTTTGACACAATGGTGCAGGCTGAATTGTTTTAAAGGCACTGGAGAAATCAAAGAACAAGATCCTCACAGTGCTGCCTGCTTTGTCCAGATGACAGTGGGTTTGTTGAAGTAGTTGTATGATGGCGTCTTCCACTCCAACTCCAGGGCAATAAGCAAACTGAAAAGGGTCTTGAAACGTGCTTGTTTGCTTTTTTAGGTGGACCAACATGAGTCTCTCCAAGACTTTCATGAGGTGGGATTCAGGGCAACGGGCCTGTAGTCATTGGGCCAATGGATGAGATGTCTTGGGTACTGGAACAAGGCAGGATGTTTTTCATAGAACTGGTACCTTCTGCTGGGTGAGGCTGAGGTTAAAGAGGTGCTGCAGAATCCCACATAGCTGATCTGTACAAGCCTTTAGGACTCTGGAGGTAACACCATCTGGACCAGCTGCCTTGTTCCTGTTCAGTCTCTCCAGCTGCTTCTTCACCTGACTGCTAGATACAGATAGGTGGAGGCAATGGGGACACCAGCTTCTTCTGATGTTGGAGATTATGGAAAAGCACCAGAGACAGCATCCATCCATGACTGAGGTAGAAGGTGAGACAGTTGAGGTGTGACAGGGAAGCTGTGGATGAAGCGAGGGTTGGAGGTCTGTTTAGCTTACAGCAGGAGAGGAAGATGTTGTGATGATTTGTTGGACCTCCACTACTAAAAAAAGAGCAATTGTCTTGAGTATTTTTCACATGTATAATCTTTCTTTTTGTAGAATGATGGACTCCAAATTGTTCAGAAATTACAGTAAACCCTTGTACAGATTGCATGTCAGCAATCTAACATAGCGGTCAGCGATCTAATACATATATATAAAATCCTTGTTTTAAAAGATGAAGTTTCTTTTCCCTTTGACTGTATATGTTTAAAGAAATCTGGTTAAAAAATATACAATAATGTGTCTAATTTTACCAGTGACTCCAAGGCGGGGGTATGTGTGCGATGGGCAGGCAGCGGCACGGAGGAGAACAGAAACAACGCCTATCCTCACAAAGCGGGCTTTGCCCAGCCTTCTGGACTGGCTTTAGCTGCTGAAGAACCTTGGAGCTGCTTGTTCATTGCCGACAGCGAAAGCAGTACCATCCGAACGTTGACACTGAAGGATGGAGCCGTTAAGAATGTGATTGGAGGAGAGAGGGACCCATTGGTGGGTGCAGAACGGATGACCGAATGTTGAATAGTTGTAAAGTAAAGTAAATAGTAGTAAAGGTTATATTTTTATAGCAGCTATCGTTTATCTGTAATGTTAAAAATAAGGGAAAAATACATGAATCAAAAGTCGCCTTAATCTTTATTAGTGAAGCTTTATTGATATTTTATTTTTTCTTATATTGCACTTGTTTTGTTCTCTTTAGCATGGCTATAAATGTCCACACTGCTATCCAACAGTTAAAAGCAAGACGGTGAGCAACATTTTAGAGAGAAACTTGAGGATAAAGAGTGAAACAACCTTGTTTCAATGTTAACGTTTCCTCTGGCCCGTTCTGCTGTAAAACCTGCTCATTAATCCTCACACATTTACAGCTGTAAAAAAAATTTACACACTTTGGAGGAAAAAGCTGTTGCACAAATCTTTGAGTAACCCTTAAGGCAGTCACAAGGGTTCAAGGCTGGTTTTCCATAAAAATAAAGAATTGATTTAAAAAAAGAAAAAGGTCAAACACTGTTTCTTGTTTACTGTTAGACAAACTGACAAAAACTGTTGTTGTGCATTCAGTTCCTTGCAGCAGTTATTCAGTTGTTTCTTTTTGCTTTGTTTTGTTGTCATGACATATTTTTTTGGAGGAGAAATCAAAAAGGGCTCAGAAGCTTTTGGTAACCCATTGTTGCAAAAATCCAGAAAAATCCTTTTAAATGATTTTCCATCGGTGTCGTTTTTTTACAACGATATCTATGATATGATATGATATGATATGATATGTTATTTATTTATTTATTTATTTATTTATTTATTTATTTATTTATTTATTT
>SSNP01000026.1:5002464-5022452 GCA_006937955.1 Pachypanchax playfairii
GAATCATCTAAAAACTAAATCATTGATACTAATAATACAGGCAAAGGTTCAGAAAATCTTAGATTTAAAAAAAAAAAAAAGATTCTTAAATAATTTAATAGTTTAACACATTTTGAAATTGTCATCAAACTTATTCCATAATTTTATAATACATACTTTACATAATCTTGTTAAAAGAAAAAGAATTATTAGGAAATATTCCTTTTTTTGAGAAACTACCTTATTCAGTCGTGTTTTACAGAAAGAGTCTTGACTCCACTGATGATTTCATGAGTGGGGGGGGTTCTCCTTTTCTGGGTCTGTTGACTCCAAATCTGCATCCTCCTCTTGAATGTTCATCTTAACTTCAAACTCGTGTAAATCCTCTTGCAGCAGTTTAAGGGTCATTAAAAACTTGAAATTTCCCATCTTTAAAAAACAAAAATTCATTGACTTGACTTTTCTCTCATTATGTGATATGGTCTCTTTAGGAAAAAAGTCAGCTTAAACTTAGCTGTTGTTGTACTGGCAGATCCCTCAAGTGTATTGTGATGTCAGTCTAAAATATGATGGTTAAATGTTGATGCCATTCATTGATTTTAGGTTAAATTATTTCATGAAATTTCTGCAAGTACTCATTTGGGAATTTATCTAAATATTCTGAGTGCATTTTTAGACATTTATCACGGTCACAAAATTATAACAACAAACAAAAGTTGTTGCATGTGTAACAAATAAATCCTGCTTTAAAGTAAACAAATAGCCTTGTACCTGTGTGTACGGGTTGTGAATCTATCATGATGTCAGTATTTACCCAGCTGAGTGTGTCTGAAGTGACATGTGACCTTTACCAGACAGGTTATCATTTCTGATTGATTTCTCACTACTGGCCTTCACTAAATAATCCCAGCCTCTTAATATTTTCTGTCCTTGCTCGAAGTTAACTTCCCAAAGACACCTGAACCGGTTTCTACCCTTACAAACAGTTGGAAGGTCAGGATCAGTGTTAGACATTTTCAGATTCTAAATTTATTGGGTATTTTTGCTTTTGTGTAGGCGGTGATGAAGATAACGTGCTGTGGATCGCCATGGCAGGAAATCATCAGATCTGGGCATTGTTCCTAGCTGATGGTAAACTGCCCAAAGGAAGGTGAGAGACTTGCACAGAATCACAAGACCACTTGGCAACAGTAACCTTAAAAGATAAAAAATGTTTTTGAAGCATATGAGAACACATGAATGACTTGTCTTGGATAATTTTATGTATCGTGACAATTAAAAGTGATCTAGTATTACCAGGTTGTAAAATTATTGACATTTACAAAAAATGGAAAAGTTGTTTGGTAAAAATTAGGGCTGTAACAGTACACTGATATATCATAATATAGGGTTCAATACCGTATCGTGCAGTCCAATATCAATAAAATCGATACAGTATATGTGTTGTACAGACCACCATAAGGCGGAACAACATGCGCTCTATCTTGTAAAAGGTTAATAAAAACAACTGGACTGTTGTGTTTTTGTTGAAAACATTTAGCCTTTCATCCAAAAGGCTTCTTCAGTTCTGGAATAAGAATTGGGAGTAGCAGGCTTATAAACCTTAACCAGAAAGACCACACCTAAGAGCAACTAACGAGGTAATTGTTTTTATAATGGTAGCTCACCAGGGGCCCAGACTGTCCCTCAGTTCAGTCCCATAGTCTGGGCCCCTGACGAGCTACCATTATAACTTCATCGGTGACTTCATTGGTCTCTCACATCGTTGTTTCATCCCACTCTTTATTCAAGTTTGAAGTCCACTACTCTCATATCAAAGGTTTGTTTATTTATTGGCCAAGTATGTTACACACACAAGGAAATTGATTGCTACATTTGACCCATCGCTAAGGAGCAGAGGGCTGCCATCTGTATGGCGCCCAGGGGGCAGTTTTTTGGGGTTCAGTCTCTTGCCCAAGGATACTTCCCTTGCTGGGGCCTGGGATCAAACCGCTCACAGTACAGTCCTTTTTGCTGCTCCTGTGCTGCTGATCACCTGGTCAGACGTACAACTCTTCAGCCTAACAAACTGTGGTCTGTTTGTGAGGTAGTCCTTAATCCAGGTGATTGTGGAGGCCTCCACCTGTGTCTTCTGGAGTCTTTGACACAATGGTGCAGGCTGAATTGTTTTAAAGGCACTGGAGAAATCAAAGAACAAGATCCTCACAGTGCTGCCTGCTTTGTCCAGATGACAGTGGGTTTGTTGAAGTAGTTGTATGATGGCGTCTTCCACTCCAACTCCAGGGCAATAAGCAAACTGAAAAGGGTCTTGAAACGTGCTTGTTTGCTTTTTTAGGTGGACCAACATGAGTCTCTCCAAGACTTTCATGAGGTGGGATTCAGGGCAACGGGCCTGTAGTCATTGGGCCAATGGATGAGATGTCTTGGGTACTGGAACAAGGCAGGATGTTTTTCATAGAACTGGTACCTTCTGCTGGGTGAGGCTGAGGTTAAAGAGGTGCTGCAGAATCCCACATAGCTGATCTGTACAAGCCTTTAGGACTCTGGAGGTAACACCATCTGGACCAGCTGCCTTGTTCCTGTTCAGTCTCTCCAGCTGCTTCTTCACCTGACTGCTAGATACAGATAGGTGGAGGCAATGGGGACACCAGCTTCTTCTGATGTTGGAGATTATGGAAAAGCACCAGAGACAGCATCCATCCATGACTGAGGTAGAAGGTGAGACAGTTGAGGTGTGACAGGGAAGCTGTGGATGAAGCGAGGGTTGGAGGTCTGTTTAGCTTACAGCAGGAGAGGAAGATGTTGTGATGATTTGTTGGACCTCCACTACTAAAAAAAGAGCAATTGTCTTGAGTATTTTTCACATGTATAATCTTTCTTTTTGTAGAATGATGGACTCCAAATTGTTCAGAAATTACAGTAAACCCTTGTACAGATTGCATGTCAGCAATCTAACATAGCGGTCAGCGATCTAATACATATATATAAAATCCTTGTTTTAAAAGATGAAGTTTCTTTTCCCTTTGACTGTATATGTTTAAAGAAATCTGGTTAAAAAATATACAATAATGTGTCTAATTTTACCAGTGACTCCAAGGCGGGGGTATGTGTGCGATGGGCAGGCAGCGGCACGGAGGAGAACAGAAACAACGCCTATCCTCACAAAGCGGGCTTTGCCCAGCCTTCTGGACTGGCTTTAGCTGCTGAAGAACCTTGGAGCTGCTTGTTCATTGCCGACAGCGAAAGCAGTACCATCCGAACGTTGACACTGAAGGATGGAGCCGTTAAGAATGTGATTGGAGGAGAGAGGGACCCATTGGTGGGTGCAGAACGGATGACCGAATGTTGAATAGTTGTAAAGTAAAGTAAATAGTAGTAAAGGTTATATTTTTATAGCAGCTATCGTTTATCTGTAATGTTAAAAATAAGGGAAAAATACATGAATCAAAAGTCGCCTTAATCTTTATTAGTGAAGCTTTATTGATATTTTATTTTTTCTTATATTGCACTTGTTTTGTTCTCTTTAGCATGGCTATAAATGTCCACACTGCTATCCAACAGTTAAAAGCAAGACGGTGAGCAACATTTTAGAGAGAAACTTGAGGATAAAGAGTGAAACAACCTTGTTTCAATGTTAACGTTTCCTCTGGCCCGTTCTGCTGTAAAACCTGCTCATTAATCCTCACACATTTACAGCTGTAAAAAAAATTTACACACTTTGGAGGAAAAAGCTGTTGCACAAATCTTTGAGTAACCCTTAAGGCAGTCACAAGGGTTCAAGGCTGGTTTTCCATAAAAATAAAGAATTGATTTAAAAAAAGAAAAAGGTCAAACACTGTTTCTTGTTTACTGTTAGACAAACTGACAAAAACTGTTGTTGTGCATTCAGTTCCTTGCAGCAGTTATTCAGTTGTTTCTTTTTGCTTTGTTTTGTTGTCATGACATATTTTTTTGGAGGAGAAATCAAAAAGGGCTCAGAAGCTTTTGGTAACCCATTGTTGCAAAAATCCAGAAAAATCCTTTTAAATGATTTTCCATCGGTGTCGTTTTTTTACAACGATATCTATGATATGATATGATATGATATGATATGTTATTTATTTATTTATTTATTTATTTATTTATTTATTTATTTATTTATTTATTTATTTATTTATTTATTTATTTATTTAATTAATTAATTAATTAATTATTTAATTATTTGCAGAAATTAATCAACTTAAAATGAAAAACTCAACTTTATCATTTTGTGACCTGTTCTGTTCTTTGACCTTTTCGTTTCAGCTGAAACTGAGAAGTCACAAGTTAATTTTTTGGGCGTTTTATATCTTGATCTGATCTTGTTTTTTCTTCTCTGAACCAGAACCTTTTTGCTTTCGGGGATGTCGATGGGAAAGGAGTGGACGCCAAACTGCAGCATCCTCTCGGCGTTGCTTGGGCTCCGGAACAAAGCCGACTTTATGTAGCCGACTCCTACAACCACAAGGTAACCGAAGCCTGTCACAAGGTTTTTATTACCTAAACTCCTTGTGTCTAGTTCTTTAGTAGGGTCATAAATAAACCTACAATTTAAAACAACCTTCTCTTTGTTTATGCTCAGATCAAGATGGTAGATCCAAAGACAAAGCAGTGTACCACATTAGCAGGAACAGGGATTGCTGGAGATAGTCTGGGTCCAGAATTTAGTAAAACTCACTTCAATGAACCAGGAGGAATCTGTGTCGGTGACGGCGGGAAGCTTCTTTATGTGGCTGATACCAACAATCACCAAATCAAAGTGCTGGATCTGGAGTCCAACTCTGTCTCTCTGGTCAGATTTCTGAGTTTAAATAAAATGCAGCAGATAAACAAACATTCTCCTTGTTTCCTGTTTTAAACTGAACATCTAAATCATTCTCCTAATAGTTCCCCATCTTTGGTGAGTGTCCGGACTCAGCATCCTCCGAGCCTTTGAGTACCATCCCGACTCTGCCTAAATCAGCTGTCAGGAAGGACATGCCACTGGTTACGGTGTCCACAGGGCAAACCATCATCCTGTCACTCACAATCTCACTTCCTGAAGGAGCCAAACTCACCAGAGAGGCTCCGAGCTGCTGGGCACTCTCAGCTGCAGGTGAGATGTTCTGTTGCAAATATCTTGTGTGTGAATTATTGTTTCTCTTTGATCCCTGGAGTATATTTAACACCACAACAGTAAATTCCAGTTTCCTGTTGTTTTCTATCATTTTAAGCCTTTTAACAATGATTAATACCTTTTTAACTCAGGCATGTTGATAATTGTTTTCAGCCTTTAAAAAAAATTAGGGGGTTGATTGCAGATAGAAGGATTTAAAAATTTCCCTCAAATTTGGATCGGTTTTTAGGAGTTCAGTAATCAGATGGTTTTATAATTCATTTTTATTTTTTAGTCTAGAAAATGTTCGATTTGTCTTGTGGAGGATGAGACTTAAAACCTGTTCTGCATCCAGCGTCTAAAACAGAGGTCACTAATTATCAGACTGTGGTCTGGATCAGGACCCAGAACCTGTCCTTTAAGGACTCCAACTGAGAGCAAAAAAAAGATATTGGAGGTGATATCTGACACGGTGCTTTAATTTTAATTTGCACAACTTTTGAAGCCTCTACGGTAGAGTTGAGGAAACAAGTCGACCAGTTAATCTGTCCCACGTAATAACACTCAGCCAGTTATGTTCCCCGATGTAAACTCTGAAACACTGCAGCGCAGACAGAGCTGGAGAGGCACGTTATTAGTGGAGAAAAAGACAAGTGTGACAAAAAAGAGTAACCTGGAGACCACAAGGAAAAGGACGGATGGTGAGAGGGAGGAAAAAGTAGGTAAATATGACAAAAAAAAAGTGGATGGTGAAAATAGTGTTTAATCCAAAATTCATTTTTATTCATACTTCCCACTAGAAGCACCATAAAGGTTTTGAACAATCATATCCACTCACAGACATGACCAGTCGACTGGGACTGAGACAAACATTCACAGCACAACAACGAGCTCATGAATGTTCCCTCAGACGTACCTGGATTTTAGGCCAACACAAAAAACCATTTTACTGATGGAGGGGGAGTGAAACAACACGAGTGAGGTTTCTGAAACACAGTTTGATGGAAAACAAAAACAAGACCTTTGTGGTAAAATAAAGCAAAAACCCACGTCGGCATCATCTGCCACAAAATAAGCTGAAATATTGGCGCAGGATGTGCAAACTAGATGAAGCACCTTGGTTAGACTTAGCTGTGGTCAAATCTGTGACCGTTAAGTCAGTATGTTAACTAGAAAAGAGGAAATTCAAGCTACAAGTTCCAATTTATTTATATGTGTATATATAAATATATATAATTTTGACCCAACTTTAATTCAGTAAACAAGGGACAATCATTCATATTTGCAGTTAGATGTATATGTTCTGATTTTCTCTTTAAGTATACCTCTGGCTTTATTCTGCTTTACGTTCTTGTGTTCAGTTATTATATTTGTTAGTATTAAACTTTAAAAAAAAAAATAAAACATAAAATAGAAAAAGCTTTTTTTTCTGTTCTGTTTTTTGGCTTCTGTTCAGCCGGTTCAAATTTTTTTATCCCCCTTGGATGGATGAAGGAAATCCAAATCACTCAGGAGCTTTTTATTAACTCTTAGTTGGTTTTGATGTAACACGTGTGATTTAATATAGAATTTGAAGTCCTAAATATTTTTTAAGCCTGGGTCTGACTTTAGAATCAGGTGTGAAGGGATTTTTCATAGATACGATGTGAGTGACAGTTGATGGTTCGTTCATTAGCTTTAGAGCTGAAGTGTTTCCATCTCTCTGAGTGACGAAGCAAGCAGTCACCCGTATCAGCAGGCTATTTTTAGAATGTTTCGATAAGGCGACATGCCTTGGTTCACATAATTAGTTACCAGGCTATGTTATGTGATCCTCCTCCGTCCTATTATACAGAGTCTAGACTCATGCTGATCACATCAGCACCGGGGCAGGAATTTTAATGGATCCAGTTAGAGATACATGCCAGTTCTAAATTGTATTTTTTTTATTTGGGGGGTGGGGAGTACAAATGCCCTCCATGGGACCTCATGTTCAGCATTAGCTTCATTAATCACTGCGGGTCCAGATTTTGTCATTCCTCAGCCTGAATATTTTCTCACAGTAGAAAATCCATCTTTTCCTTTCGGACTTTTTTTTTTTTTTTGTGACGGAAGTGACGTTTCTTTTATAAAATGGGTGGTTTCACGTGTTTGTGTGGGATCTGCTGTTTAGTGCTCATATGGTTGGTTGGACTGAACCAACAAGTCAAAAAATAAATCTTAATGCCAGACAGACGGATTCATACAAACATATCGTTTCTGTCGGATCACAGACTGGTTCTGGGGGCCTCGGTCATTCAGCAGCTTGGCACAGCACCTGAAAAATTTTAGAAACTATTGGTATTTGGTTGTCCAGGTTTCCAGATCCTGATCACTGTGATGTAATAACTGCTGAACGTTACTGTGGTTGCTGTTCAGGAATATTGTCACGCTAACATATTGAATTCTTTTGATCATCTTATTTTTTGATGAATGGTAATTTAGTAAAAATTAAACAGTTAGCAGTAATGTCAGTGTTGATTAACAAAATGTTACGAAGTTTGACCGAAGTTTGTGTGTCTCTTTAATAATCTGGGTTCAACTCTCACCCAAAAATAACAAATTTATATGTGGAAAATCTGCTGACTCCATTGTTTAGCAAACATTTCATTTCTTACCCACTTGTCTATTTTCTAGGTAATGAGTGGCTGCTGGATGGTCAGGAAGTTACCGGAGACATTGTGGATCGGTCGCAGCCCCTCTGCATCTCAGTAAAACTTCCAGCTGTAAAAAAGGACTCAAAGGGAAACCTCAGCATCACGCTTAGCGTGTGGGTGTATTACTGTATGGAGGCAGGAAATGCCTGTATGATGAAAGCTGCCTCCTTCACTCAGCCTCTTCACATAACCACCAGTCCTGGAGAGGGTGTGGTCACCGTGGCGTTGTCTCATACCCTCTAAAACCAGCAACACATCCCGCTTTGTGTGGATGACAGTTTTATTCCTGATCTCAAAATCTAAACCTCCGCTGTTTATAGCATTTTTGAATGATGCAACTTACAACAAAATCTAGTGTAAGTTTTATTTCAGACTTCTCAGACACTCCAGCCATAAAACATAATGCATCAGTACTGTAAAAGAATTTGCCCAAGAGACATTTTCCTTTAAACAAAGTGCTTATAGTTGCATATTATGAAGAAGTCATTTTAAGACATTATTAAGTTAAAATAACCTGACTGCAGATAATTTGATAAGTTCTCTGGATTTGACTGGAAATGAAGTAATTACAGGTAGTGGTGAAAATTTCTCTTATAATGATTTTCTGTAAGTTTGATAGACTTTTATTCACTAATAATTGTGAAGAAAATGTACTAAAGACAATTCAGATGGTTGTGAAATTCCAATGACAAGAAAAATTGGCATTCAGATCATGTGAGAGGAATATTTTCCTACCAAGAAGTTATTACAAATCTTTTTCTGACCCAATTTCTTGCACAAAAAAAAAACATGAGAAGGTCTTTTTTTCAGTCTGTTATGGGACTAACTTCATAAAAAGGAACCTAAACAAGACCAAGGACGTTTATTTTGGCCGAGATATAATTCTTTATTTTTATTTATTCATTTTTTTGCTTTTCACTGGAAAAGCATCACTTTTAAATGTTAATACTGAGATGTGACTGTTTTCCTTTGATTCAGAACACAGCTGTTAGCTACGGAGTGAATAAAGTGCCTGTTTGTGAGCTGCTGACACCAACGGGCTGCCGCTCACTCTCCACACTGTGTGATATTATATTAACCAAACAAAGTCTGACTGAAATCTCACTATCAAGCATCAGCTCAACAAAGAGAACATTATATGAAAGAGATCCTCGACCGGATTGCATTCTGGTTCTGTTGTGTTATATAATATGATAATGTGGAAGCTTTTCAGAGTCATGGGCCACTGTTTTGTTTATCAACGTCGTGATCGTGTCTCCTAACGTAATTATCGAACAGTTCGGATCGCTCGGCCCAAGTGCCTTGGAAACCGCTTTCATGTGGTATGAACTGATGACACTTAACTGTATCTGAAGCAATAATAATATCTGTAATGAGAGAAATATTTCACTCCCATGAGTTATTTATTTGAAATGAGTTGCAGAAGTTGCAGTTGCTAGTTTATTTTTTCAGCTTGAATCCCCTTCGGTGGATTTTTTTTAAATGAACTGAAATCGCTTTTAATGTTCCTCGTCTTGTTTTGGACTTATTCTGATGGGTTTTTGTCTTTGGGGGGGGTCCCTTAAAATCCATTGGCTTCTTCATACATCAGAGTAAGAAACTAATAAACATATTTACTCTGGTTTGTGTCTATGATGAACAGATTCTTCTGAGACCTCAAATTTCTCTGAATCCTCACAACATATTTTCAGCTTTACTTTCACAACTTCATTGTATTTATTGTATTTTTATTCATCACCTAAGCTAAAGATTTACAGTAAGAGAAATAATGGCTGGAAATGAAGAGAATTTTATTCAATTCAGAAAAACTCATCACATTAATGTCACAAAAGCCATCAATCTTACATAAAATCCTTTGTACTTCAACTCTAATCACAAAATTATTATCAGGTTAAAAGTAACTAAAGCCTTCAAGCAAGTCATGAGGATTTTGAATCAAAGTTTTCAGATAGAATCAGCAAACAGCTTCTTAAAGCTGCAGTTTTCTAAAAGAACATAAATCTTGTGTCTTTTAATGACTTTGATATAATCAACAAAGGTGACAATGCTTCATTTTTACTGAGTTAATTGCTTGTAAATTTTAACTTTGTTTGACTGATTGTTGGAGAAAATCCCTTTTTTGGGATTTAACTGCAAAAAAATATTATTTCCAAATTGAAACTCCATTAAAGGTTGTATCAGGAGCTGAAATGTGTTTCAGCTGATGAACAAACCTGTTCTTCTGCAGAAATGTTCAGGCTCAGTCTATAAACAGGACTGTGTCTCTTTAGATGATGAACTTCAGCCTTTGACTTTCTGTCTCTTTTCACACGAGGTCAAGCTGTCAAACTTAATTTGTAATCTTTTTTTTCCCTCCAGCATCCAAAGTTTGCATGAACATGTGGGAGGTGTAACTATTCAGCAGTCAAGAGCGCTTTGCTGAAAGTAGGCAAGTTGTTGTACAAAATCATTAAAAGCTCAGCTGCAACAAAAAAGGTTTAAATGGTTTAAAGTGTTACTTTAAATACCACAGAGAAGTTGGATTTTGGTAGTTTTACTGTGATAAGAGTTTCTAAACAGAATTTGTGGTCTCTGGAGAGACACTTGAACCTGATAAATCCCCACTTTGTCCACGTCTCTTCATTCAGATAGCTTTTTGCACATTTTTAGGATTCAATAAGCAAAACAAATCTGTGTCTGTGTAGCTGGATGATTCCACATCCAACCTTATTCCCCAAAAGCTTCTCTGCAAACCTGTCATTACATGCAGCAGCTCCTACCAGGTGCAAGTTTCCTGATTCCGTACAGAGACTTACATCTGGGACTGTCCAGATGTGCAAATTCACAGCTTCAGAGACCAACTGTTTGGTTAAAACAAACCACGCTGTAGACTTGGAGCAGTGGGAATAGCTGCAGTTTCTTGCAGACTGAAGGAAATCTGCAGTGAAAGCAAGAAACTCGCACAATAGAAGATTTTTCATGGATATTCTCACTCAAATACTCTAACAAAGAGAAGGAGGTTTTAGTTTACACTGAATGTGCAGAAAATTTTCTTCTGTTTAAAGCAAGTTAGCTAGCAAGTCTAACTAGTTATCATAATTACTCTGATCGACTATCACAGTTTATGTCTGCTCCATCTTTCACAAACTTTATTTTCTTTCTCTTTTTTGTGGATGTATCACAGGAAGAGTAAGTACTTTATATAGGACCTGTCAAAATAAAAACCACAAAGTGCTTCACAATAAAACAACAGTATGACATAAAAACAGATAAAACTAGGTAGAAGCAAGTTTAAAAAGATGCAGTTTTAGTTGTTTTTTTTTTAAAGTGATCGCTTGAGTCAGGAGATCTCAGGCTGACAGGAAGTGATTTCCTGAGGGGAGGAGCCACTGCTGCAAACGCTCGGGTCACCTTTGGTTTTTAATCTGGTTTTCTTTACAACCAGTAGACCCTGATCACATGACCTCAGGGATGTGCCATGAATGTGGGGCTGCAAAAGGTCCCTTATATAAGGTGGTGCTTGTTCATTAAGAGTTCTATAAGTTAAAACCAGATGTTTATAATGAACTCTGTAATGAATGTAGCACCAGTGCAGTTGGTAAAGTAAAAGGGTTAGATGTGAATACTTGGATGATTTAGTTAAAAGCCTTGCAGCTGCGTTTTGGACAACATGAAGAAGTTCCAGTAACTTTTTACTTAAACAAGTAAATAAAGAGTTACAATAATCAAGACATAAGGAAATAAAAGCATGAATAATCATCTCCATCTCAGGTCGTGATACAATCGGACTCAACTTGGCAAGACCTTGATATGATCTCAGGAAAGATTAGTGTAACATTCAGCATTTTGGATTCTTGTCTATTCAAGTGCAGATATTAATAAAAATATTAATATTCTGTCTTCCCAGCTCTATTAATCAGAGACGCCAATCTCAAAAAAGGTAAAATCACCTGATTTAAATGTATTTTAAGCATCTGCACTTTTATTTCTAAGTTAGGTTTTATACTATTTGTGTTTTTGCCCCTTTTATTTTGAAATGTTTCAGTCAATCACATAATCGTTTCATCTTTTCACATCCTGATCTTAAGGAATACAGATTCAGATGTTTTTCTAATTATTCTTCAGAAACATACGAGTTTGTTTTTTGGGATGATGTTTCATCTGAAAAATGTCTACTCTTTTCTACAAACATCTTCATCCCCACCTTGAACTTAACCCATTACCAGACTCTTAAATAAGAATGCGAAGGTTTGTTGTTTCAGCAGAGAGCTTCCTAGGGTGAGGGTGGGGGGGGGGCATAATGAAAAGGCTTTACACACTTTAAGGTGGAAAAAAAAGAAACATCCTGCTGTTTGTGAAGGTCATGGAGGATGTTGACATGGTTTTGTTGTGTTGGGTCAGACTCAGCTGTGGGGTCATAGGGTTCATGGACAGCCTCGCTAATTCCCAGGATAAACAAAAAGGTCTGTTTTTGTTTTGTTTGTTTGTTTTTTTTTGTTTACCTTTGGGCAGGCTATTTGTCAAAAATTCAGTGTAAATTCCCAAATCAAATGTTGATTCTGAATCCTGAACTACATACATCTGAAATATCCATATTTCCTTTGGTTTTGTTTGATCAGATTTAAAGAGTGAACTCTGGCATCTTTATATCATTAATATATAAGTGTTTTTAATGCTTGTTTTCTCTAAGTGACAGCTGTCTGTCCATCAGCTCTTTACACCTCGGGTTCATATTGACACGGTGATGTTTGGTGTCCAAGAATCTTCACTGGCGCCTGAATGAAAAGCTGGCTTTGAGCCAATCCTGCTTTATGTAATACTACTTAACAAACTGTAGGTCTGTAGTTAGGACACTCTGAGGATGGAAAAATAAAAAATATAAAGTTGAAAGTGGAGCATATTCTCCATAATTCACATCTTTTTTCGCACATTTTTTTGGAGGATGACAGAAACGTTCCAGTGGAAAACGTTGGATAATAAGGAGAATGTATTTTAAATTTCAAAAGCTATAAAATAAGACTTGAAGTGGTTTTCTCAAGAGTCATTTGTCTCCTTATCTTCACGGTTACCTCGGGTCCGCTGGACTCTCTCTGATTGGCCGTGAAACGGGTGATGTCACCGCCTGCTCAGCTGTTCCGGCCGGTGCTGCACCAGATCCAGAGAGGAGCCACAGATGGAGTTGGCGCGCGATGGGATAACAGATGTTTAAGAGCTGCTGTGCGCTGACTGGATGAACACGACCTGGTCCAGCACACAGTCTAGGAACCCGTCATGGGGGACGGTGGTGCGTCCTCGCCTGCGTACCTGCACAATGGCACGGGGAGCGAGGCGCCTGACGCGCCGGGCTCCGCTCCAGCAGCATCCGAGCAGTGGATGGCGGGGATGAGCCTGGTGATGGGTCTGATTGTCGTGTCCATCGTGTTCGGGAATATCCTTGTTATCGTGGCCATAGCCAGGACGCAGAGGCTACAGACGCTCACCAATGTGTTCATCGTGTCGCTGGCGAGCGCGGACCTCATCATGGGACTGCTGGTGGTGCCGTTCGGTGCGGCGCTCGAAGTTCGCGGCTCGTGGCTGTATGGCACCTTTTTCTGCGAGTTCTGGATCTCTGTTGATGTCCTGTGCGTCACCGCCAGCATAGAGACTCTATGCGTCATCGCCATAGACAGGTACGTGGCCATCACCTCACCTTTCCGCTACCAAAGCTTGCTGACCAAAGCTCGGGCCAAAGCGGTGGTGTGCGTGGTGTGGGCCATCTCTGCCCTGGTGTCCTTCCTACCCATCCTCATGCACTGGTCCCGCGACAGCGTGGACACAGCCTGCTACGAGAACCCGGAATGTTGCGACTTTGTCACCAACAGAGCTTATGCCATCTCCTCATCCATCATCTCGTTTTACATTCCTCTCCTGGTGATGATTTTTGTTTACGCACGGGTTTACAGAGAGGCGAAACAGCAGCTGAGGAAGATCGACAAGTGCGAGGGCAGGTTTCACAACACCTTGACCGGACTGACGTCCAAGTGCAAGAAGAGACCGTCCAAGATTCTTGCGCTCAGGGAGCAGAAAGCGCTCAAAACTCTCGGCATCATCATGGGGACGTTCACCCTGTGCTGGCTGCCTTTCTTCATAGTTAACGTGGTGCGGGTCTTCAGCGCAGAGGTGGTGGACAAGAATCTCTTCGTGTTTTTGAACTGGCTGGGTTACGTGAACTCGGCTTTTAATCCCATCATTTACTGCCGGAGTCCAGACTTCAGGAAAGCTTTCAAGAGGCTTCTTTGTTGCCCGAGACAAGCCGATCGCAGGCTGCACATCAGTTCCTGCGACCTGTCCAGATGCTCCGGTGGGTTTGTGTCCGCGCTGGAGCCCGGCACGTTGGAGATGTGGTCAGACTGCGCTGTCTTGGACAACAGCGACAGCAGCCTGGTGGGGACAGCAAAACTGTCCCACTCTGAATCACAATTATGAAGAAAAAAGAAAAACAATAGGAAAAAAGCCTGTGGGGTTAAAAGGGGGGGGTTTCTGTGGTCATAACGACGGTGTGCGTAAAAGCCGTCCCATTTTGGCAGAATTTTTAAAAACGTATATAAACTAAATCAATGAATTCAAGGATCAAATATGTTTTTATAAAGCATCAGTTCAGATCAACATAAAGCTTCAACAATTTCAAAAATGTAGATGTAAAAAGCCTGTCGTTTGCACTTTGACATCGATGCGCTTTTTTCTAACAGCGCGCGTCTTTTCATTGTTTCTTTACCCCAGATTTGTTGGATAAGCAGTTCCATCTGCTACTGGAATAATGTGGACAATTGGACTGTATTTTACATTTGAAATGATTTACTCTTAAAATGAGCTCGAGGTTCATTTTAATTTCATGTTGAGCTCATCATGTGTTTTTTTACCTCATCGGCAGGTGCAATCTGTATCACAAGGTACTTGTTTATATTAAACAGAATGTAAAATAAACGCGTATTTATTCTGAGCTGTATTTTACAACCATGAGCAAGTAAATGATGGACGGAAACTAGTGACTGTTACTGAGCTTCTGTCTCTGGCTTTACCAGCTGTTTTAAGATGGTGCTTTAACGTCTGTGAGAATAAAATGAAGTTTTATTGCTTAGTAGCTGTCTGAGCCTTATTTCTTGTGAATGACTCTAATGGGAAAAAAAACTTTCATCCCACAGGAAGAGATCCAAATGCTCTAATTTCAGCTATTTTTGACCATGAAATGTCCAATTAAAGTTGGCCTCTGTGGAAAGATGAAGCACGAAAATGTGTTTTTAAACAGATTTTGGACACATTCCTTGAATAAACAAGGATTTATCATGTTAACATGTTTACTCTGCTCTGTTCAGCTGATGCACAATCAGGTGATTGTGTTAGACAAGCAGCCATTTTGATTTAATCAGCTCACAGTGTGTCATGTGGTTAAACTCAAATCATTACCTTCATGTGCTTTTCTAGTTTTAACAGTTGATATGTGCTTTTGAACACTCTAAATTCAGTGTTACATTCTAATTAAATTGTATAATTTGATGCACATATTGCTTGCTTTCTTTTCAAATACCCACAGTGTTATTGACTACACATAGGTTACCTGATGGATCAAAGCAGATGTTTTTGTTTTTAGCAAATGTTCTTATGTTGATAGATTTTTGATTTTGTGCACATATCTGGTCTGTAACAAAGAGATTTTAAAGTACATGAAGAAAGTATAGCTCTAGCTTGACGCCATATCATGTTTCATAAACGCAAATGTGACTCCAAATTTTTGCTGCCTTTCTTTTTACTTTTAAGATGTACTTCTAAATGTCTCCTTGGAGAGTTACAGAAAAGTTTAAAAACCAAATCAATTCCCCCATATCTGTTAAAGCAATTGTTCTGACAGTGATGTTATTATAGCTTTAAAAAGAAGTCAGTGTAGCTGACAAGACTTTTAATTTCGGTTAATTCCACGTTCTGGCAGCAGCTCACTCAGAGTGAACCTGGTTTGTGGATTTGCCATCAACTTGGATGAGAATTAAAAAATTTAACTGCATTTTATGCAAACATTCAAACTGCACACTGTGATTACATGTTTGCATTAATTAAAGGTGAAATGAACCATAATGGCAGGAAGACTTGTCAAAAATTTGGACACACTTTTTCATTCAATTGTTTTCCGTTGTTTCTAATTGTTATATTCTTGAAGGTTTTTTTTGTCTGGAAAAGATCAATTGATGTGATTTTTGTTGGTAGGACACTTTACCTTCTTCCTGGTTGGTGGTAGTCAGAGGATCCACTGAAGACTGATAGTGTATGACCATTTACATTGTTGGTGGAGTAAGCATTGGACATGTGTTTGCTTTATTTTTTAAAGAGGCCCTTCCATTAAAAACGTTTTTTTCTGAGGTTTCTGTTGAATATTTTAGCTCCACAGGTGTTGTTACCTTCATAGTGGGTGTGAAAACAGGTCAACAACTTCTCTTTCAGTTTTTATCTCAGGTGGCGATAAAACCCGAGTTCTCCTGAGTCTGAACGGCCTGTATATGTTTTGTCACAACTCCTTTGCTCGTTAGTATTCATCAGCTCCCGAGTTGAAACCACACCTAGCATGCTGCTGGCTAAAAAGCTGTAGCATAAGGCGTAGCAAACAGGAAGACACGACGTCTGACGTTGCCATGCACAGCGGGGCAGGAAACAGCATACCTTGCTCTGGTAGGCTAGTTTGTTAGCTAATCAGAGTCCAGCAAATTCGAATAATGAATATGAACGAGCTGCTGACGAAGCCTGACGGAACGAGTCGGAACCACCCGCAGATTAAAAGGTCTATTAATAAGTGTCTCCTGACGTTTTTTAGATATAAAATGTTTCATATTACAGGTTAATACTTAAGAAATAACCACAAAGTCCTGAAATTTGTATGAAATGGCCTCTTTAAATTGAAGTAAATAAAATGCCAAACTAAAAAGCAATTTTTTGCCAAAGATTCAGAATTATCATCTAGTAAGAGAGACTGTAATTATAAACCCAACATTGAAAAAATATATACATTTTAATTTTCCTCTAAAAATAGCATTTGGAGACATTTAGATGTTAATTCCAGCTTTGCACCATGTAATTACATTCAAGATGTCTCCAAACTCCATGAATATGTAAAGTTGTGTATCATCAGCATAAAGTAGTTTTTGTGTTAGGTAGAAAAGAAACAAAACAGGTGCAAGTACTGATCCCTGTGTTGCTCCACAATCATCACATGCAACAGAAAAGTTTTAGTTTGATTAGTCGAAATATTTCAAACGTATTTGTTAAAGAAAAACCTGAAAGATCACCAATGAAAAAATGAGATTAATTAGATGGAAAGATGATGATTCATACCAAGTGGGTTTAATATTTTAACTAAAATTTGTTAAATGTGTCATTTTGTGTGTAGAAACCTGGACCCAGTCAGATTTTACCTCTAAAATCCGAGTTATGTTCTTAGATTGATTATTCTTAGTAACTTCACTAGCTGCTGGATCAGATTACAGTATCTCTTCTACCCAGATAACAGAACAGAGTTAAATCAGTTAGACTTATTTATTATGTAAAGGTAAACTGAGTTATAAATGGTGCATGTCTGCTGAAGTTTAATATTTCTTCTGCATTATGATAATTTTATTTTGTTTTAGGATGTAAAATCGAATGTTTTTAACTTCCAGCTGCAGATAATCCTCCCACAACTTAACCACCTCATTGTCCCTTGAGTTTTACTTTAAAAGCCTGCAGAAAATGTTTTAATAAACATCATGACAGCTGGTGTTATGAAGTGACTCTTACAGGAGAGATTTGCAATTCTCTCTGAGGAATATTAATTAGCCCATAAGCTGGGCATCTTTAAAATGCATTAGCATGATGTGTTTTGCTAATGATGCTCTTCTAAAAAGAGTCAAGCCAAGTGTTTCATTTAGACCAAAAATAAAGCTGAATGAAACTGAGCTCAGCTGTTTTGACTAAGGAACATTGGTTGTACATGATTGGCCAAAGTAATGAGTGTGAATGAGACGCAGCGTTTGGGAAAAATAACAACATCATTGCATCTAAAGTCACCAATGGCCTCCTGCCAAAGACCTGCTAAATTATTGACTGTTGTTTGTTTGGCTGAAGGTTTGCGTTTGGGCAGATTAGCGCTGCGCTCCCAGATGGAGATGCTAATCAGCTGCTTTAAGAATAATTGCTTCAGATTGCTGGTATATCAGTGGACGTTCTGGCTGCTCAAAGGGGAAACAAATAGATTAACATCAACATGAACTCTGCAAGTAAACAGAGCAATGGAGTAGCAAGCTTTTTAAAAATGTGGGGGATGGATGTGGTTTGCTTGTCAACAATAAAAACGATGAATACGAACAAAAAATGGCTCTATTTGCTGACGATATATTGATATTTTTGACAGATCCTTGCCAATCGCTTCCCAAATTAATGAAAATGCTAGAGGAATATGGCTCTTACTCAGGCTATAAAATCAATATTTCCAAAACTCAAATACTAAAACTGAATTATAATCCACCTATTAGTATTAAAAAGGCATACAAATGGAAATGAGAAACAAAAGACATTAAATACTTAGGGGTTATATTGACAGATGATCCATCTCAATTGTTTGAAGCTAATTATAGTCCTTTGATTTTAAAGATAAAATCAGACTTACAAAAATGGAATGATATTCCCTTTTTGAATCTATATTCTCGGGTAGACTTCATCAGAATGAATATCCTTCCCCGTTTCCTGTACCTATTTCAATGTCTTCCCATTCATTTATCTCAAAAACACTTTGAGAAATGGGATAGAATGCTTGCAAAATTTATTTGGCAAAATAAAAAAGCCAGGATTAAGTATCAAACAATGCAATTAATGAAAGCAAAGGGGGTAATGGGTCTCCCCTGCCTTAGGGAATATTACTATGCTGCCCAACTAAGACCTTTAATCTGCTTGTGCTCACCCACCTAGGATGGAAAGATGTGGAGGGGAGAGTTATAATTATAGCCATTCTACCCCTATTAACTGACAAAAAACTGCAAAATAATGTTGGCATTACAGAGGATTATATGTATGAGTCTCTACTTAAATCCTGGAATGGTATAATACAAATTTGTAGGGTAGAAAAACTGTCCAAAATCTTAAGATGGTGCGCCTATGATTCGGATTTCAATCCAAATACACTAGACAAAAGATTTAAAAGTTGGATCTCTAAAGGGCTCACTACCTACTACTCTTTCATCCAGAAGGGGGCATTCATGAGTTTTGAGTCATTACAGAATAAACATGGATTAGGCCAAGAGGATTTCTATAGCTATTTACAGGTTAAGCACTACTTTGATAATAATATAAAGGCAACATGGGAGAAAAGTGAATTGGGTTTTCTACATACTTTTCTAACATTAATTAAATCAATATCACAAAATAACTTAATATCCAAGATATATAAAGCCATCCAAAAATGTAAATAAACCAACACTGAATACATAAAGATGAGATGGGAAAGAGAAAGAAATGTCCAGATTTCAAATGAAATTGGGGAAAAAATTTGCAAATTACAATGGTGTTCTACTGGATCCAACACATGGTGAGAATTTTGTTGGAAGAATATGATCAGGTTTTTTATTCACGCCTGCTCAAAAAAGGCACCAAGGTTGTAGAGATTCATGTTGGAGACTCTGTGGATGTTCAGAGGCCAACCACTACCATATATTCTGGGACTCTACAGTTTTAAGACCATACTAGTCAAAGGCATGCGAACACATTAATAATGTATTTGGTTCTAAAATATTTTGTAATTTTGAAAATGTATACTTGGCTAATGTAAATGTAACTGATTGGAGAAACAAGGATAAGAAGCTGCTTTAGATTCTCCTTGCTGCAAGTAAGAAAGCCATAACCAGAAAATGGCTAAAACCGGACCCTCCAACTCTTAAAGAATGGATCAACATTACACAAGAAATTTACAGTATGGATCATTCAGTATCATTCACCCTCAGATCCCAGAGAGATTCTGTTTATATCATCTGGTCAAAATGGACTGAATATGTGAAACCCATTAGGTCAGACTTTACAGAACAATTTTTTGTATTACGAACTATACTTTTAGTATTTACTTTTTACTGGTACTCTTCCTGTTTTTTTTTGTTCTATTTTTTTCCTTTTTTTGTTTTATAACTAAAAACTTTTCAATAAAAATGAAAATTACAAAAAAAAAAAAAAAAAAAAAAAAAAAAAAAAAAAAAAAAAAA
>SSNP01000026.1:5030235-5047735 GCA_006937955.1 Pachypanchax playfairii
GCGAGCTCCAGCGAGGGTTCGGTGGCAGCCTCCGCAGCACCGTATGGGGCCTCGCTGGAGCTCGCGGCTCGAAGCGATACGGCTCAGGGCCGCTAGCGTCCGCCACCGAACCCTCCTCCAGAACCTCCATCTCAGGGGAGGGAGGTGGAGAAAAATCTTCCACCTCAAAGGATCTCTCTGTTGCAAAACTTGACTCGCTATCGCTTGCCATTATGCACTTCAGCTGTCAGTGTCAGCGCCAAAGCCAACTGTCAATCACAGCCCAAACCCCGCCCATTAGCCCCCTCCCGCTCGTGCCCCTCAGTCCTCCCGGCACGCCCATTTCAGCGCCAGTTTTGAAATCTCACTGAGGCGGAAGTAAGTCTCTGGCAGGGGGGGTTAGTTGTTCTTTAAGAAAATAATAATATTCTAGATACAATAGATCTCATATGTGTCCAGAAAACATATGAGAACATTCGAGATGTGTCCAGCTGTTGTGCAAAGCAACACTAGAATTTTCTTATTTAACACAATGAATTCATTTTTTAAAGTTTAAGCAATATGGTGAGACTCAAAACATAATAAAATACTGAGCAACAAGCGATTTTTCACCGCTAGGTGTGCTGTTGAGTACAGGATTGAGACCAAAACAAAGTCTGTCATGATTGACGTTCAGATGTGAAAAAATGTTCCAGATAATTTAACACAACCACAGTCTCCATTCAGCTTGGCTGAAAGCCACAACGACGTGCCGCCACTTTTCCTCTCTCATGACACGGCGGCTAAATGTCCGCTACGGACATTTAGCCGCTACAGACATTTAGCCGCTACGGACATTTAGCCACTACAGCTACAAGGTAAAAGAGCAGAACTGAATGCAAGCAGTATAAAGGACAAAGTCGACAACTTTATCGCTTTCCAGAGCGAGTCATTACAGTAACACTAGATTAAAATAATGATTGTTCCTTACCTGTCCAGGAGAAGAAAAGCCAGCTCCGAGTCAAATCGTAAATTCTCTCGTTCTCTCAGTGCTCTCCATCTTGGAAAAGCAAGACCAATGTTTATCCTCGTTTTGTCCCTTGCTTTACCCGGTTTGTTTGTCATTGGCCGTGGCTTCTTGGGTGATGAAATGTGTTCCCGGTCATCTTCAGGTGAACGCTTTGCTCCGCCTTTCGCCATTTCGCTTCAACAATGTGTGTCGGCTGTACTGAGCGAAGGGAGGGCCTTCGCTCAGTACATGAAGGAGGCAGAGTTTCACATGCACGAACATGCACGCGGAAGGAGACCACCTTTGTAAACAAGAGGCTCGATATCAACACAGAGAGATGGTGTGTGACCTCATGCTATGTTCCAGATGGAATTACACATCTAGAGCTTAACATTGCATATTTTGAATTCTTTCAAACTGGAAATGATGAATTTTCTCTTATTGCTCCTTTAAAGGTCTATGTGGGAATCTGCTAAAACACACATGTATCTTTTTAAATTTTTAAGAGCATCTGAAGAAAAGTTCTAACAGGAAAATGTGCTTTGCAAAATGATTTTACTTTAAGGGATTTGGTTGAAGTAAAGGGTGTTACAGTCTGCAAAATCAAAGCAGGAATCTCTGAAGGAAAGAAATGTCAGCACCTGGAGATAATTACTGCTGATTGCTAATGATCACAGCCTTATCAGACACCTACAGAGCTGTTAAATTAATCCTATGAGAACCTAAAATTTGCACTATAACCATCAGCTTTAAAAACTAAGACTAACTCTGGAGTTTTATTCACTTTTACACGAATGTTCTTAAAAAGTATTTCAAACCTAAAATTTAAAGCCATGTTAAGATTTTTGACTGCGATTTTGTGGTCCATTTTGTGGTCCATTGAACAATTTTTACACTGTAAAGAGTAAATCCATGGAAATGTTGTCTCTTTGATTCATAACACTGACAAACTCGAACTTCTTTAGACTGATAAGCTCATATTCTCCCTGTGATCGTTCCCCTTCAGCTCATAGTGAGAATGTCAAAGTGCAGTTGCCAAAACCAGGTGCGACACTTCGGGTGTCCATCTGTTTGGATTCCCGTGTGAACTTGGTGCTCGCTGATCTCCATCTGCTGCACTTTGGCTCGCTCCGATTGGACGGAGCATGAACATGAAGCTATGGTGAACATACAGCATGTGTTGCATAATATAAACTGAATGGCTCACCAGCTTATGAACAAGGAAACTTAATATTTAAGGACATTTAAGGAAAAGCATAATTTTGAAATGAATATTTTGGCTATATTTTAGTAAAAACACTAAGAAAAGTGAATCAGGGCAGTTGTTGAATTCACATAGTCAATTTATTTTCAAATAACACAAAATTGTTAAATTTTTTTAAGTAAACTTGATGTAGTTACATCTCATGTTTTCCCTACATAATAAATATGTGTTGTATGAAGGTCCTGTATCCTGCTATTTTACAGCTCTCAACATCTGGTATAGGCACCTATTTGATAAAATCTTACCTTTGGTGTTCTATAGTCGTCATTTTATCCTAAAATATAACTTATATTCTTGAGTTATTCTTTAACCAGGAAGTAAAATGCTCAGTTTACCAAAAAATCCCACCTCTCCCTTAGCCCCCCCCCCCCATTGCTGCCCCTCGCGCTAACTGAATAAAATTGTGAATAAATTCCTGTAACTCAGCGAAATGCGCAATTTCGTCGAGACATTTTTAGAAGATTAAATACTACAAAATGATGGTGCTTATGCCCCTTTTCCACCAACGAAATTGGCATGGCGCACTTGTGTGCGGTACGGTATAGCGCAGAACAACTCGCTTGTGCGGTGGAAATAGAATGTGGGACAAGGGTGGGGACATGGGCGTGCTCAGCTTACAAGTAGCGTGAAAGGTCCATGAATTCATTAACTGCCACAAGAGAAAGTAAACAAACAAATCCACCAACACGAATGGTAACGGCTAACACTGTGTAGCTACCGCTATACGCACCTTCACAATCTTTCATTTCCGCTCCTTTTTACTATTACCTCTATTAATTAATGTGAAGGCACAAAGATGTGAATTATCTTGAACATGCAGACAACTGCCTCAGTTTTTTTTACCTTGAAGTAAACCCTCCATGGGAGGATTAATGACACATTTATTAGCTCTGCACACTTTTATTGACAGAGAAAACATTCACAAATGTACATAATCACAATTTTTGGTCCAACAGTTACTTTTTCCGGTATGCCACCACCTGAACCAGGCATCAAAACACCGAAAGAAAGCACTGGTCGAAATGTTCTTGCACCAGCTTTTGTCTTCTGAGGTCTGAGCCTCTTCTTCTCCACCGACCCAGGCTGGTCTCGGGCACAGCAGCAGAACATTCGTCTGTCTCCCACAAATGTTCTAATCCCACAAGTCTGCGATGTTCCGTATTCTTTTACCTGGACAGAAAAGAAGCATCTGTCACCTGTGTGTCGGTGCAGAATTTGAACTAGAAAAACTTTGCTGACAGAGCTAATCGGCACAGCTAGCTGAAAACTAACAGGCAGAACTAACGTATCTACAGAGTAAACAACAACATGACTACATGCCCTTGAGTGAGATCGCTACAAGAGGTTTTCATGAGCGGGCCTCCATTCTTAGGAGCATCTCTGTTGTAGGCAGGTCTTTGTGTTGTAAATTCTCCTCTGCCTCTTCCACCCCTAACTCTTCCTCTACCGGAAGAGGTGGGACAGTCCCGTGCCAGGTGATCAGGGCTGCCACAGTTCCAGCAGCCGTCGGGCTGCTGCTGTCTCCAGGACTGAAACTGAGATCTCCCCCTTGGAGGTCCTCCTGTTATAGTTTTCATTCTTTTATCAATTTTACATTTTGATAGATTTGTCTTTAACCCTGAGATAAGAACAACCAAGTTAACTAAATTTGATCTGATAAAGTTTTATTAGTTAACACCAAACTCAGTAGCTTAATTTGTCTCAAATATTAAACTTTTAAAAAGATTCTTTAGAGTTATGATTTACACTTGTTCTCTAGTGAATGAGTTGGAATTTTATAGAAGAATTATTGTTTGTTAGTTCTGAATCACTCACTCTCACATAACTTCTGAAGTGGTTTTGTTTCATGTACTGACTCCAAGGTCATATGGAGACACCTATCAGCGTGTTTAGAAAGTTAAAACTTCCTCATGAGAGCAGGACACAGACACAGAATAAAGCTTATTTTAGAAATGTCATCAAAGGAGCAACAAGCGATTTTTCACCGCTAGGTGTGCTGTTGAGTACAGGATTGAGACCAAAACAAAGTCTGTATAAGTCAGTATAAAGGACAAAGTCGACAACTTTATCGCTTTCCAGAGCGAGTCATTACAGTAACACTAGATTAAAATAATGATTGTTCCTTACCTGTCCAGGAGAAGAAAAGCCAGCTCCGAGTCAAATCGTAAATTCTCTCGTTCTCTCAGTGCTCTCCATCTTGGAAAAGCAAGACCAATGTTTATCCTGGTTTTGTCCCTTGCTTTACCCGGTTTGTTTGTCATTGGCCGTGGCTTCTTGGGTGATGAAATGTGTTCCCGGTCATCTTCAGGTGAACGCTTTGCTCCGCCTTCCGCCATTTCGCTTCAACAATGTGTGTCGGCTGTACTGAGCGAAGGGAGGGCCTTCGCTCAGTACATGAAGGAGGCGGAGTTTCACATGCATGAACATGCACGCGGAAGGAGACCACCTTTGTAAACAAGAGGCTCGATATCAACACAGAGAGATGGTGTGTGACCTCATGCTATGTTCCAGATGGAATTACACATCTAGAGCTTCACATTGCATATTTTGAATTCTTTCAAACTGGAAATGATGAATTTTCGCTTATTGCTCCTTTAAGAAATACTAACACAAAAGTGCATCCTTTTTAAGACACCTACAAGTCTACACAAAAATTTTACATTTCCAATCAAATCCTGTAAATGAACATTATTGAAAGTCAATTTAGTGAGTATTGTGTCTTGTACTGACAGGACAAGATAAACAAGCACAAAAAATTGTATTGTAAATTTAGAGTACTTTCTGGAACCATAACGGCAAAAGTTTATTTTACTAAATACCTAAACAGTCCCAGCACTTGAGCCATTGAAAGCTTATGGGTGAAATATCAGTAGTTATTATTATTTCCAAATCAATCATATCTTTGTCATTATATAATGTCTGTCAGACAGATGAAAGAAAAAATCTGTTGCCATATATATATATAGAAGTATTTAAAGGTGTAGTGAGTGTGTTATAGTTAGTTATTAAATTCTGATAAAATTTTGTCATCTCTTTAAAAACTTCATCTCTTTTTAGTTTTATTTTTAGTTATTGTGCTACTAATAACACACATAGGCAAAACTTTCCATCAGTTTCATGTAGTTCTTCGCATCAACTCCCCGTTATGGATGTTATTTTTATACAAGCTTGTTATTATTATTATTATTATTATATATACAGGCCTTTTTATATATATATATCTATATATTTTATTTTTTCCTCCTCAGAACCAGACAAACTAGTCTGTATGAAGTTCATCGATCAACCAATTATTTGGGATAGACACCTGATTTCTCACACATTCATTACACAAAAGTATAAAAGATATGAGAATCTCCACACAGTATTTTTCAGTCTGTTTAACAGTCTGTCTAGCAGCCTGTCTCTGCTGATACAGACAGGAACACACACACATATTCACAGATAGACAGCGCACACACACACACATGGTACCAGGCTTTCCCTTACACACAGAAGTTCAAAATCGCTTACATGGAACTAAATAGAGTAAATAGAGTACTGCGCAGTTTATTAATTTACTCTTTTGAGATGGTCCGATCTCAACTTCAATTAGAATTAGAATCACAACAAGAGCGACAGTCGTTATAACGCAAACAACAATTCTATCATCGGATGTCCATGTACTCGGTTTCAACACATTTTTTCCTCTTATTATTTCAACGTATTTTACTGTTTATTTTTACTGGTTACTCCACGTCCCGTCAACATCATATTTCTTCTGCCATTTCAACAAAAACTTAATATTTTCTGGATCTTTCAAGTACATGTATTTCACATCACCAGTCAAGTCAGCAGTTGACTGTGAGTTTCCCATATTTCCAACAATTTAGTGCTGTACAGACTTGAATATTACAGATGTCCGGCGACATCCAGCCCAATTACAATGACAGGAACCACAACAGCACTAACAACAGCCACATAAACAGCAATATTTTTATCTCGTGGCCAGTCACTTGGTTTCAACACGTTGTTAAACATTCTATGATCGTATAGTGGATTTTATGCAAACACAAATGCTTTGGGAGGAGTTATTGAAATACTGATCATAAAAACTAATGCCCGAACTTAGCGTCATTAGGTATGATACTGTCAATAAAGGTCCTTTATTCCCAAACACAACTTGCTTTACTTCATATCACAACTCATACACCACAACAGCTTAATCAAGGAAACCAGCATCCTCACCCCTTATTGAGTGATGTACTGTTCTCGCTCGGATCGCGTCAATTCCACGTTGGCGGTTGAGGTGACCTATCAAGCTGGCCCAGCTGGCAATTCAGCCCCCGGGACTTTCCACCAGGGTCCTATGACTCTCCTGGCCGCATGCGGTCTTCAGCTGTCTTCCTCTTCTGTCAGCGACGGAGTATGTTGCGATTCAGGTCACGGCACCAAGAAAATGTTAGGTTGTTTTCCTTATTCTATCAAAACCTTTCATTATTATAAATATAAGAAATACGATCACTCAAGAAGTTTGGTTCAAAACTCAGCCGAGGAGAGGGTCAGCGCTCACAGCATCTCTGCGAGACAGCCCTGACAACTCTGACGGTCCCTCTTCAGCTCAGTGTCAGATAACAGGGCCTGTGTGACTGCTGCACACAGGTCATGCAGGAGGTTTGTTCAAAGCTGGTGTCAGGCATGAACGTGTATAATTCTATGTTTTCCATTCCCTATCACCTGTTGACAAAAAAAAAAAACTATGTTAAGTCAACAAATTATTTTTTTGAGTGCAGTTAACCGTTAAGTATCACTGTTCACTCTAGGTGTTTGACCTTTACTTCACATTTTGGAACAACTTGTATTTATTGATATACTGTAGTTCATGTGGTCTCCAGAGATTTCCTCTCTTAAGGCGTCTACTGGGGTTCCACCTTTGTGAGTTTTACCCTTTTAATGTGCAGCGCTTGAATTCAGATAAGTGGATGATTCAACAACTTATGATTCATTTTTCCTTTAGTTTTTTCTCTGTATTTCATTTGGAATAAATAAACATTTCTTTGATCCCATTTGAATAAAAAGCAGTACTCCTGTATCTGTTGAATAAAAACATCTGACTTCTTAGGTTTCTGAACAGCTACTGTCGCCAGATAATGTGTTACCTACTTCCCATCTGAACACAGAGTTCTGCACATCATTATTGTTTTTTGCAGCCTGTAATCCTTATAAAAATCCTCAGAGTCCATCTCAGTTGGATGAACGCCCTCTCAAGCAACATTATGGTTCAAGAGGTGAATTAAAAGTGTTCAAAAACTTCTGACTGAGCCGACAAAGGTGATGTTTTTTACACCTCACTTTAAAGGAGACAGCGTCCCACTAATAAAACAAGACTGCAGGGCAAAAAAAAGATGAAAGGATTATTTTATTCAAGTTGAAACGCCAGATTTGGTTTGCTAAGTGCAAAAGAGTGCTGCATGAGGGAAGAAGGCCAGGTCATCATCTTCTTCTTCTTGACTGAACATGGCACAAACAGAACAGACTGTCCAGCTCCTCAAATACAGGCATCTTTCCCAGGATTTGGGATCTGTGAGCATGTTTAGGTAAGCGTGTCATCTAAAACCAGATCAAGCCTAAAAGATGCTTAAGTCGAATCAATACAAAGAAACGAAAACTGCTGCATTGTCAACAAAATGTCCTCAGCAACGATTTAGCTAAAAAATATAAACTTTGAGTATATATTACAGCTTCCATCTAAGGTTGTTGCATTACTGCGTCCGGTTTAACAGTTTATCCTCTCTCCAGTGAACTCGCTGATCTAAATCCTCTGCATTGTTTCTCCTCAGAAACCTAAAGTGTCTCGTTCTCCCTTCTTCAGACCCTCCACCATTATTATTTCCATTTGTTAACAAATTGATGCCTAATTTTCTCATACCTTTACTCATATCCTTCCTCTTCTTCTCATACTTCCTGAAAAATATTAAAACCTGCAAACAAAAGAGTTTAAGATTGTTTACAGGGATTGCAATGAAGCCATACGTGATTTAAATCCACAACTTCACAAGTGGAGCCAGCTAATGTAATCGAGCTGAGCCAGACTCCTTTAATACCCCTGCTGGACTAGTGAGGTTGGACCAGTGAAGCTGGAATAGTGAGGCTGGACCAGTGAGGCTGGACGAGTGAGGCTAGACCAGTGAGGCTGGACCAGTGAGGCTGGATCAGAGAGGCTGGACAAGCGTTTGGAGATTAAATCAGTGTTAAACTCTGAAAGTTGAAGATTGTTTTCCTGAATCTTTAAAGTCCAGCTGTTCTTGTGTTTTTGGGCGGCTGTGGCTCAGTGGATAGAGCGGTTGTCTTCCAGTCGGAAGGTTGGTGGATCGATCCCGGCTTCTGCCACCACATGTCAAAGTGTCCTTGGGCAAGACACTGAACCCCTGATTTGCACATTGGGTTGTGTGAGTGTTAGCCCCTACCCTCTCCCCCTGGTTTACATATCAAGTTGTGTGAATGGGTAAATGATGGACAAGTGAGGATGGACCAGTGAAGCTGCCCTGGATACATAATGTTACTTACTATTATTAAATACAGTTAAAAGTAGGACAATATAATGTGCATAAAGATAAATTAACACAGAAACACAATGTCTGAGAAACAGTGGTTATATTCCATCACTGCTGAGCAGGAACTAAACTCCATGTGTTTTAAAGTCTTCATCACTCTCATGGTTTAATCTGCTCCTCTCTTGTGAACTGCAGGTTTTAACTTGTCAGTCCTCGACATAACAGTTAGATGTTTTCCAGACAGCACTAAAAGCATCAGATAAAGTGTTGTTTTAAACTTGGCCTGGTCTTTTGAACTTCTTCACTGCAGTTTACGGTTAAATCTGTTATATCAGGCAGTTTAAACAGAAGAAAACCAGAATATTTTATTAATGCATCTTTCTGTCAGTTACAAATCTGCATGAAGACGTCTGATTTGTCAACATGCCACAGCTCCGAAATAAGAGATAAATGATCTCAATTTCCTTTCTGAAGCAGCCGAGCAGAAAGTGGCCTATAATCAAAGCATCAGCAAGAGGTTCCACTCATGAGAGGGTGGGTTTTCCTTAATGGCACGGACCAGATGGTCACATGAATATTCTCAATTAAAGCGCCTATTTTTGTGCACAGTATTGCATAACACTGCAGTGGAAACAAAGCAGGATTATGAGTTCCCATTCAGATTCAGGTGTTTTTGCACTAATGTTGCAGCTTTAGTTGTGCCTGATTTTAAGGAGGACAGTAGCAAAGTAAGAGTACAAACAGGGTGTTATCTGCTACAAGCTGCTATCATGGATGCTGCTTGTGCCAAAAGGACATGGTTGATGCTTTTTAAATTCAAGGGTGGTCGTCTGAGCTGATAGGGGCTCTGCCTGAGCTAAAAATAGCTGTCAGTAACAACTGACCTGAACTGGAGGCTTGAACCTGCTGCCCTGCTTCTCTGTTCATGAAGATAGTGAAAACCTTTACAAGACCAGAACCTCCGAGGAAGCTAGCATCTTATTTTCCTGGTAAATATTAAATTGTTTCAGTGGCAGGTGTTGTCAGTTGGTCTGTGGGCGTTTTTAATGTCAGCACAGATTCATCAAATGGAAAAAAAAAAGAGAATTAAATGAAACGTGTGTTTTCTTTTGATGTGACAGGCTGAGATGATGACGCGGAGTATTGTTCATCCAAACTGCTTTTAAATCTGGGATTTAGATACAAAAAACAGACTGACGCAGAAGTCAGTGAGTTTCTTCAAACTTTGATTATGAGATGAAATCACCCGAGTCTTTCTGGTCTGGACTTTTGGAAGCGGCTCCCTGCTTTAAATCATCTGAAATGAAGTCGGGTTTGACTGACAGCACGCAGCCACACAGACGACCTCCAGCTCCACCTGACGCCACCGCAGGGTCAGAGGTTATCTCTGTACATGACTTTCACATAATTCACCTGCACAGTACAAACTGAAGTCAACTGGAAATACAACAGTGTATTAGAGCTAATACATGTTTGTGTACTTTGTCTGTGTTTATGTTTTTATAGAAATGACGACGGGTCCAAATCCATCTGTGTTTGTCTCTTTCCTGTCAGCTCAGACCCAGTCAGTTGAGGCAGGAAGCCACTCATCCTGGTTCTGGTTCTGCTGAAGGTTCTTCCTGTTAAAATGGAGTTGTTCCTTTCCACTGTAGCTTCGTGCTGCTCAGAAAGACGGATTGTGTTGAATTTACGATTCAACCAAATCATCTGTTTTTTTAGACAGGAAATGTTTTATTTCTACAAATTGACTTGATATTTCTGTAAAGTGCCTTGAAATGAATTTTGTTATGAATTGACACTTCATAAATAAACACAAATTGAAAATGAATATACATATAAAACATGAATATATAAAAAGGAGTAAAATGTATTAATTAGATGTATGATTAGTTTTAAAAAACTTGGATTTTCTCTGATGTTGGAAAATCATATATTTATGAGAAAAAAGTCAATATCTCCATGATTAAAGGTGGAAATCTACAAGAAAACAGCTCAGATATTCCAGACAGTGTAAATTCCTAAGAAAAATAAGTCAGAAAATCAAAATGAAAGCCTTAAATTTGACAAAAAATAACTGATGTTCACTGAAGAAAAAGGATAAAAGGATCTGGGATTGAAGTAAAAAAAATGTCGAAATTTACGGGGAAATACTAAAAATTTATGAAAACACAACATACTGTGATCAGTCAATCAGTCATTATCTATACTCGCTTATTCCTGTTCAGGGTTGCAGGAAGTTGGTGTCTATCTCCAGAAGTCATTAGGTGAGAGGCGGGGCTACACCTGGACAGGTCACCTGTCCATCACAGGGCCACATATAAAGAAACAAACCACTCACACCTACAGATAATTTAGAGTTGACCATTCACCCCATGCATGATTTAGATCAGAAAGCCAGAGTTCTTACGCATGCACAAAGAGAATATGCAAACTCCATGCAGAGGTCAAAGCCCGGATTCAAACCCAAGACCTTCTTGCTGCAAGGCAACAGTGCTACCCACTGCACCACCATATTGTAACAACCATACATAAACTTGTGACTCAAAAGTGCATCATTGCCTCTAAACACCTCAACCTGCTCCTGAAGAACAGCAAGCTCCTACTAACTTTATTTTCTTACAAACTTTCCAACAGCAAAATTTTAAATATTTTCATTTAATTATATGATATTAATATCAGTATTTGTCATTTAAGACCGAGAACAGAATGATGAATCAAACAATCAACTTCTTTTATTCCCTGGAGACACAATATGTACAAATATGATCCAGAATCTTAAAAAAAAAAAGAAAAACATCTTATAACTTTACAGAATGACATATTTACAAATACATGTTACAAACAAGGTTTGGATAATTCACAAAACAGAATCAAAGGGATTCATTCGTTGAACGGCAGCAAAACAACTGACTTTTTTTTCACAGATCGGCACCAATACGACTTCATATTCAGCTCTGATCTATTCATCAACACTAAAGCTGTAGTATGGCTTTGTATCAAGGCAGGAAATCTCTGATAAGCCAGTACTCGGCCTGATTTGGATGAAATCTGGGGAAGAAAAAAAAGAATTTGAATACTTGAGAGAATTACAGAGATTTAATTAGGATGTCCTGTGCCAGGCGAAACAAACTGCAAGACAATACGAAACATTCAGCAGCAAAAACCTCCTTTTTTAGATTTAAAGAGAACAAAAATAATCAACTCACTTCACAAAAAGGAACCTAAATGTGAAGCAATTCAGATTTTTTTTTCCCTGGAGTTTAATACAAAGGAGGGAAACTAAGATGAAATCAGCTTTTGCAGCCTGGAGTTTAACAAACTGATCTGATCCCATTTGGTAAAAGAAGTCAGTTCAGATGTAATAAAAGTCGAGTTCCATCAAATGCAGAGCACTCGCTGCTGTGGAGAGGCTTTAAGGTCTCTGTGACCTCAATAGTGGAGACTTTCATCTACATTCACGTGGCGGTCCACTTCTGCATTACCTCAGGGTGAACGACGACGACACATCAGGATTTGTTACTTAGATTTTGTGACAGGGTTTGAAATCAGGATGAATTAGGAGAAAGGAAACGTGTAATTGAGCTACATCCATATTACTGAGCAGCAGGTGTGTGTGTGTTCATGTTACTCTCAAATGTGGAGATAAATGCAAATGTTTTCAACCCCTCTGGGAGGAACAGACTCGGCATAATGAGCAAATAAGTCCGGATGGCTGGAGGTGGAACTACAGAAGCTCGAGCGGTTAAGAAGGCACACATGCTTCCATGCACATGTCCAGTTTTAAATATTTAAACATCAACCCCCCCCAAACAACAGTATACTGGCACACCAACTCATTCAGAATGAGGAAAAATAAAAACGAACAAATGGAGCAGCATTGCACGTCGTCCCTGGATAGATTTCTGTTCGCTTTCCTGAGAAATCAAGACAGATCTGTTCTTCTTCTACCGTCTCATCGATACAACAAAAATAAGAAACCAAAATCCAGCAGAGTACAAAAAAACCTTTTACTCTGTAAGCGTCCCTGTGGCCACAGTTTGAAAGGAGGAATGGTAATAATGCCACTAAATGTGTTTCAAGGTTCCAAAATATAAAAACAAAAACAAAAAAAAAGGTGCTTGGAAAGAGACAAAATATTTGAAGCATTCATCATCTAAAGATTCAAAGAAACATAATCTAAAAGTGGTGAATTACTCATAAAAATAAAACTCTGACATAATTAAAAGAAAATAGACAATAAATCAATTTAAAGGGAAAAAAAATGACATTCAGTTTGGAAAAACTAAAGACCCATTTAATGTAGCTGAAAAGCCGGCGGCGTTCGTACAGATGGCTCCAGAGCCGCTGCCTGGATTTTAGCACCTGCGCCACGCAGATGGGCGTGTCCGCTGACGAGAGGCACCTTGATCCGCCAGCTGACACGTCAGTAAGTGCTGTGCAGAGTGACAATACAAATAAATACAATGAAAAAATGCTACGGTGGCACCGAAGGGTCAATCAAGTCACGGCAGTTCTGTTTATAACTTTAAACGTAGAATCGATCTGTAGATGATTGTAAATGCTTCTTGGTGGATGGAGGAGAAAACACATGCTGGCAATGATTAAATCAGTGGAAAAAAAAGGCTTAAATTACTGGCAACTATTTATCAGGTAGAATTCACAGACATTCACGATGATTCTCAGTCTTGTTCTGTACAAGGAGGCAGTTTGTGTTTAAAGCCCAAAGAGTCGGAGTGATGATGCGAGGTGGAAATAGAGTCGTCATGTCAGAGACGTGGATGGAATCGTGAGGTGAAAGATTTTCATCTGAACGGACAGAAACGAGGGTTCGAGCGTTCTCACAGCCCAGTGGCACTTCAACATATTTACTCCTTCATATGTCGTATCAGGGATTTTTCATTGCTTCCATCTTTTCCGTGACGTTGCTTCATCACTTCATCCGGACTCCATCCTGAGGGTTCCTCTGCTGCTTTATGAGTTTTTCAATCTCGGCTCCCAAAGTCTGAAGATTCTCCTAAAGGACGAATAAAAAGAAAAAAAAAACACAGTGAATGGCTGTTTTAACTGACAAACATAAGGAACAAAAGAAAATCCAAAAGAAAATACATTTATAATAAAAACACATTATTATGTTGCAGTTTTTTTGGATTTGACCGTCAAAATCACTTCTTGCTTTGTAACAATTATCTTTCATTCATTCGAAGACTGAAAATCCACCTTCACTTTGTTACAATTTGTGTTTCCGTTCAGACTCTTGTGTAGAAACTCTGACAAGTTCGACACAATAACAAGCTGATTGATAAATATTTTTGGATTTTGTGAAGCCCACATGTTTTATACAACGAGCACGAACAGAAACATCGAGCAGGCTGTAAAAAACATGAGAAAAGACAGAAGTTGGATTAATTTGTTTTCTGATGCTCAGTTTAACTTTTATTTTGTTCATATTTACTTCCCTGTTGCTAATCAGCAACTCTTAAAATGAGTCAAAATGAGTCATTATTATCCAATTTTTAAGTTCATCTCTTCAAATGAGACGGTTTTGATTTGGAGCGTTTTCTAAACTTCACAAAGTTAGAGGACGTAGTTGACGCAATATTATTTGCAACTGAAATGTATTATTTTGTATTTAGACTTTTCTTTTATCTTCATCTCCATCCTCTGAAACACAAAATCTCCCCTAAAAGGTAAAATACAGTTTTTGTCTGAATGTGTTTGTTCATTATCTGATAAACACGGAAACATTTAAAGAAAAGTGTCACAGAGTTTCTCCTGGACAGAAACTTACAACTGATTATCTTCTGAATCTGACCTGATTCAAGATGGCTGCACAAAAACAGCAACAACTCAGTCACTGACACGGTGATGTGTCCATGGATGAAAACAACTATCATCTAAAATGTTTAAATATAATTAAATAAGCAAAAGACCGAATCACAAACCTGGTAAACAACATTTATTTAATGTCAGATTAACACTAAATATGAAGCATCTGCACAACAAAATGTGAAGCTTTTACATGAGGCTGTTTCTGAATGAGAAGGTTGGCAGTGATGCATGAGTGGAACTGCTTTGCAGGGCTTAAAGAACATTTATATTTAATGCATCTGTATTAAACCGAGGTGCTACAGTGAAGTCATTGAAGGTGAAAGAGAGAGAGAAAAAAATCAGGTTTAAATCTCTTACTGAACTAAAAACAGCTGAAATCAGCTTTACAAACAGCATATGTTCATGTTTCAGCTGCAGTTCTAACAGTTCAGCTCATTTACCATCTGATTTATTTTACTTTTGGTTTGATGGAACACTTTAAAAATAATTATGACCAGGACTTTTTTTTATTTAACATGAGATCAGAAACATTAATGACTTCATCAATCTGACCAAAGTGACGGCGTTCAGTTGTTCACACGTCGGTCACTTTTCTGTTAACGTTCCTCGTGCTTCATTCGGTTCTGTGACAGTGATTAAAAGAACCAAAATGTGAGCGACATTCGTTCGCTCCACTAGATTAAACAATATATTAAACTGAGATAGCCTAGAGCTTAAAAATGCTTATTCTATTTTTTTCACCAGAAGTCTCAAACTGCTTTAGCATTTAATATTATTTATCAGATTATTCAGATTGTGTCTACTGGATTCTCTGAATTGCTGATCACATGTGAAATTAGTTCACTGAAATCACGCGTCTCGTCAGATTTGTGCTGTAAATTGTTCTGGAAACAGCACCGGGAGTTTAACACGGACCAGACGCCGACATGTCCGAGTGGAAGAGAGAAAGTAGCGTTGACTTCACGACAGGTTCCAAGGTTGAGTCTGACACGGATGCAACAAATCAATTATCCACTCACACACTCGCTGCAACTTAAAGAGGCCTTGAAGGAAATCTGCTCACATTATTAAAACTACCCAAGAATTTCAATCAGGTTATTGTTCCCGTACAGTGGAGCACCTCAGTGTGTGTGTGTGTGTGGGTTTGTATTTCTGACCTCCTGGGGACCCGTTTCCTGACTTTTACTATCTTTCTGGGGTCCGAGGGTTCTTGTGGGGACCGAAGCCTGGTCCCCATGGGGGGGACTCCGCTTTTTAGGGTTAGGGGTTAGGTTTATAGGTATGGTGTGAATAGAGTTTTAGTTAGTCTTAGGGTTAGTTATAGATCAATAATGGTTAAGGTTAGGAAAAGGGTTTGGGTTAGGTATAAATCTAGTTACTAAAATCAATGGAAGTCAATGGACGGTCCCCATAAGGATACCAAAACACACTTGTGGGTGTGGGTGTGTGTGTGTGTGTGTGTGTTACCTTCAAAGTGATGTTCTTCAGCAGCGTGTCCTCCAACACAGCCTGCAGCTTCCTGTTAATCTCCAGTGACAGGTCCAGGGTCAGCCCGCTGTCTGCCGGGTGGGAAGTGTAAAGCGAAGCCATGATGCCCCCCCGCCGGCTCAGATGGGCCTTGTTAATATCCGATGCCTCCGATGAGAGGGCCCCTGACTCTTCTCTCAGCACATAGCTCTGAATAATTCTACAAGAAGAGTGAGGGAGGAGAAAACGAGTCAAACGCTGTGACTGAGTGTGACATCAGCTGGTGTCGGATCAGCAGAAAAAAAACAAAGTTCGAGTATCTATAAACCAATAAAACATTTCCAGGAGTAAAAAGGCAGCGGATGTTAATGGAATAGCAGCGCTTGTTGAAACTCCAGTTCGCTGCAGCCATTTAGTCATATTTAGAAAAACTATTATTGTGCTTGTCACAGGAGGAAAAGTAATGAAAGCTGCAGAATGGTAATGGGCTGCAGTGTTCAATTAATCAACAGCATGTTTATGTTTGTGAAGGAAAATAAGATAAATCTGTGTCCCCAAAACTGTTTTTATCTCAATAACAATTTAGTGTGGAGGTTACGCCATGTCTGTGTCAGAGAGGGGAGGAAAAAAATCCACCGACTGCCCCAAACTTCCTGTTTGACCCCCCCCCCCGCCGAAACAATCCTGATCATTTATACCCTTTAGAAGAAAAGTGGAAATATCAATACCCAACATTTTTTATTTTTCTTATTTCCCTGTCTGCTCCTCAGAACAGACAATTTTAAAATTTTAAAAATTTAATATTAACGGCGAGTTTTCGCCGTTAATATTAAATCATTACAAAAATTAATTTACCAGTTTCAAACGAGCCGATCTGCAAAACCTTTTTTTCCAAGACAACTAAACACTAAATTTTCACGTTAGATTTTCTGGTGGAGGAAAAAAAAAAAGAAAAAGAAACAAAAGATGCAGAAAAAAAAATTCTAAGAAACAACATAATATCCCATCTGTGGTAAAGTTTGGATGGCCGAGTTGTAGAAAACCTGGAATAATTTCTCCTGCAGGGAAAAAAAATGTCTGAATAGGTCTGTCTAACAAGCGGAGGCTAAAGAAAGTTTACAGCCGAGTCCGAATGAGCCAAGCCTCTCTTCAGATCAGTGTTTATGTAGCGTGCAGGACTGTAGAGTGTAAGGTGTGGCACCTTAAAACAAAATAAGGAAAAGAAAACGTGTGTTTCAGAACCAAGATCAAAGTACAAGGTGTTTATTCTGAAGAATCAGGTCTTGTGTTGGTAACAGTAAACTTGTTTTGTTTATTTTTCCTTTAGACAGAATGTTTTATTCTTTTCCTAGTTGATAGTTGGACAATTAGATTTTGCTAAATACACCGTGTCAATCAGCTGCATGCAGAAACCTGAAGCTGCCACCAATAAGAGAAGGA
>SSNP01000026.1:5050235-5094148 GCA_006937955.1 Pachypanchax playfairii
TAAAACTCTATTCACACCATACCTATAAACCTAACCCCTAACCCTAAAAAGGGGAGTCCCCCTCATGGGGACCAGGCTTTGGTCCCCACAAGAACCCTCGGACCCCAGAAAGATAGTAAAAGTCAGGAAACGGGTCCCCAGGAGGTCAGAAATACAAACCCACACACACACACACACACACACACACACACACACACACACACACACACACACACACACACACACAAGTTTGTTTTGGTATCTTATGGGGACCGTCCATTGACTTCCATTGATTTTAGTAACTAGATTTATACCTAACCCAAACCCTTTTCCTAACCTTAACCATTACTGATCTATAACTAACCCTAAGACTAACTAAAACTCTATTCACACCATACCTATAAACCTAACCCCTAACCCTAAAAAGGGGGGTCCCCCTTATGGGCACCAGGCTTCGGTCCCCACAAGAACCCTCGGACCCCAGAAAGATAGTAAAAGTCAGGAAACGGGTCCCCAGGAGGTCAGAAATACAAACCCACACACACACACACACACACCCCCACCCCCCCGGGCTAACGTGAAACTTACCTCTGACTAGACTTTTAAAGGGTCCATATTTGGACCCCAAATCCATCACAGCAGTGTTTAGTAAAAACAAAAAAGTGACAAAAATTAAAAATGTGGCCAGATGTTGTGGTGAATGGGAACTACAAAAACTAGAGCCACAAACTTCTGCCTCATTTTCATTTACATTTCTTTTTTGTTGCAAACTTCATAGTACTGATAACCGTCTGATTTCTAATAAAAATCTGGATATACCTCGGAGGAAGTGGAGAGGAGGAGTCCATGTGTCCCTGACGCACATGACACTCTAGAAAACATCAGTCGAGGCCCAAACAATCAAAAATAAAAGCTGCATGTTGTTTACTGGTTAAAATGAAAAGATGTTGCAGGTCCGTGTTGGTTTTGGGTGGAAATTGTTTGAAAGTTTGGAGACAATTTATGAATCCTGTATTTTAATTACAGTCAACAAATGTTTGTCCTGACCCCTCCTTCCACTGGACGCGTAGCGGTGTGTAGCATTTTGCTAGCGAAATCCACCGAGTATCCCTTCCCACCGGGAGTGTTCCGGACGCTTTTGTCTCGCGAATGCGTTCCATCCAGCTTTGAAACTTCAGGGTACGAACGCCTGATTTCCTGTCTGGTATAAACTGCTGAGCTTGATGCGTTTTAGAAGTGAAGTGTGTAAAAAATAGAAGTAAACGCCTCAACACTACACTTCTAAGACGCGTCCGATTCGTGTTGCTTTGCGCCCAATGGAAAAGGTCCCGTTGACTTTAATGACGGCTATTAGCCGCGTATTACGCTTCACTGACGTTACGCGCCGCTGACGTTTGCGGTGTAAAGAACAGTTTTGCTCATTTAAAACACAAGTACTTTATATTCAATTTGCATGATGACAAACATGCAGGAAAATCAGGAAAAAATAAAACTGGCCTCAGTTTAGGAAAATCTTTCCCAAAATAAGTAACAAACCTGTAAGTTAAACCCCTTTAAATTGCATCACAATAATTCAATCAAGTCAGGCAGGTCAGTTGAAAACATGACAGTCTCTTTAGGTTTAAGTAACCACTGCTATTTAGGCAAATCATGTCAATAAGGTAGAACAACATGTTTAATGTTACAGCTGAGATTAAAACCTCATTTAATTCTAACTAGTCCAAATATTCCCATAATAATCCTGTTTCTCTTTACAGTAAATTATTTTTAAAATGATGGAAAAACAATTGAATGATATTAACGAGGTTCAGTTAGCAAAAAGTAAACATTTGCTTTTAAACAACTAATTTAGTCTCATGCGCACCTCGTTTCTCTCCTGCCTCTGGTTTACAGATTAGGCTTGTCAGTGTTCACTGCACCATCCTGGAGGGATGGAGACACGGCGGCATAAAGGACAAACTCACATCCACATACTCTGGGTGGTGTAACCCCCCCCCCACCTCCCCTTCGGGCTTTGCTGAGATTCTGATGAGCTAAATTTAGCCCTGAACCGTGGGATTCGTCCTCGATTTTAACTCCTAAAATGTAGGTTGAGTCTTATGGATTGGACTGCAGAAACGCAGGAAAATCTAAGATGAGATAAAGGAAACGAGTCATGAAGAATCGGGATGTGCGGAGAATCTCAGTGGTCTTTGTTGAGATTTGAAGTGATCAATCATGACTTTGCTCAGTTTTCTACAACAGAAATGCTTCCATGTCTTACTTCCAACACAATATAATCTAAAGCAGGGGTGTCCAACTCCAGGCCTCGAGGGCCACTATCCTGCATGTTTTAGATGTTCCTCTGCTTCAACACACCTGATGCAGATGAATGGGTCGTTAACAGGCTTCTGCTGGACTTGCTGAGATGTTGCAGATAGGAATCAGGTGTGTCGAAGCAGGAAAATATCTAAAACATGCAGGATAGTGGCCCTCGAGGCCTGACTTTGGGCACCCCTGATCTAAAGCTTCTAAATCATTTGTGAGAAGTTTGTAAAAAAGTAACATTTCCAGAAAATGACAAAGATTATTGTGGTTATACTGTTAGTCTTACCACAATGTGTTTCTATGTTACATAGAAGTTATTTCTATCCTTCTTTCATGTCCAGCAGGAGGAATCTGTGGATGTTGTACAGGAGTGACTGCAGATGTTATCAGATGAGGAGTTGTTAGTTTCCAAAGGGAAGATCACAGAAATAGTTTCTCGTGCTCCTGCAGTTAAACCTGTTATTTCAGAACTAGAAAACTGCTGTGTGGTCTGAAACTCAGAATCTGAGACCTCCACTCTCAGTAACAGCGTTTTATTGGACTCACTTTGTCTTCTTACGGATCTCTTCCACCAGCTGTTTGATGTGATCCTCCATGAACTCGATCTTTTCCTGCTTTCGTGCCAAAGCTTTCTGCAGACGGACGATACGGTCCACCAGCACAGTCTTATCGACCTCAGGGAAGCTGTCCACCACCACCACCGAGGGACCTGATTGGCTCTCTGGTGACCGCTCTTCAACGCTGCTGCTCCCGCCATGGCGTGCGTTAAGGGAACCTGGGAAGGGGACAAAGATGAGATTACTCACCAAATGGGTTTTTGTTGTAATTTTCGTCATGTGACAATCTCAAGTACGTCATGTATGCGTCCTCAATGACATAAAATATATAAATATATATATGTAAATTTGTTTTTTCAGGAATGTTGAATACTAACCAAATCTCAGAGCAGTACCTGAGGAACTGGAGCGACTGCCCATACTGCTGGCGTCCCGGTCGCACCCTCCATTCTCCACCTGCTCCAGCCTCTTACGGGCTGCAGAGAAAAACAAAAAAAGTTTCTATCGTGCATTTAAGCAGCTGTTTTTCAGCTTTATAAAGAATTTAAAACCAGTAGGTAAAGAAGTATTTTGGTATCTAACCCTGCATTAGTTGTTTGGTGAGGTCTTTGATATTAGCTGCTTGTTTTCGTTTCTGAGTCACCAGTTCATCCCTTAGCTCCTCCACTCGGGTTTTCAGTTGGTTCACCTCTGTTTGCAGAGCTGACCGCTCCTCCTGCAGACCCTGCACCTCCTGTTGCCTCAACGCCTCTTCCTGTTTCAGTTGCCGTGACTACGTGGTTGAAAGAGTGTGAGTAAAAATGTTGATTCAAAAACATGAATAAATTAAGTTGTAAGTAAAAGAGGTATTAATTAATTAATCTAAATTTCCTTTTTGGATTTTGTGTTTATCAGTTTGACTCTTTACAGACTGACCCTGTCATCCAGCAACCTGCTGGTTTCCTCCAGCCTTGCTTGGAGCTCCGTGAAGCTGCTGGTGACCTGATCCAGCTGAGACTGCAGAGCGTTGCTCTCTGACTGCAGCTGAGCATTCTTACTGCTCAGCTTCTCGGTGAAACCAAGTAGCTCGGCTTCCCGTTCTCTGCTGCCTTGAACGTCACGCTGGAGGTCCGTTATCTGACTGTTCAGGCCCTCCACCTCCTCTTGGAGCGACGTGATCTCCTGTTTGTCACTGAAAGCAGGAATGAGCGCAAGAGAAATGTGTAAATAAGACATCTGCATGTAAGAAATGTCCGTACTGAAAATAAGAAGATGAAAACAAACTGCTGCTTGACATAAAAAGATTTTTTGGGGTTTGCATTTTCAAATCGAGAGCTCGCTCTCATGTATGTTGCTGCTCTAGCAGAATCCTCACAGAGTCAAACATGTACTGAGGGACCAGAGCTGCCCTGTGTGCTATAAATAAATCCCTGTCCTATCTTTGAGGAGCGAGAACTATATTACAAGCAGTAAGATTCAATCAAAACAGAAAGGTCTCGTAAGTGCAAGAGTGTAAAAACTTGGATGGTTATGTAACTTGTACCTGAATGAATCCAAAGATTTACTCAGTAATAGTTTAAACATTGGTTATAATAATGTTTCAAGCAATTATTTGAAACATTTCTTGTTTATCTTGACAGTTACAGATTTTATTTTCAGCTTCCTGCTAGAGGTTTGACATTAAATAAAAAGTGTGTAGTTGTACCGTTGATGCTGCTCCTCCAGCGCAGTGACCTCTTCCAGTTTCTCCCTCTGGCGACCGATCTCAGCCTTCTGCCGGTTTATTATCGCCCTGTATTTGCTCAGCTCGTCCTCCCAGCGTGGACGCTCATCCTCCAGACACTTTAACTGTGAAACCAAACACGTTTATTAAACTGAAAAGTCACTTTACTACATACACAGATGTGTGAAAGGCATCGATGGTGTGGACAGACCTTAGTGCGAAGAGTTTCCAGCTCATCCATGCTTTCTTTGTAACTTCTCTTCAGCTCGTCCAGCTCTCTGGCTTTCGCCAGGTGCATCTGTCAAACACATTGAATTTAGAGTTTTCATTTCCAATTCGGAATCCAATTCTCCGTCACATTCATTAGACAAACAAACAAACATAACAAAGAGTTGTATTCATTAGAGGGCGAGAAAGGAAGAATGTTTTAGAATGTTCTGCCTCATCTTTTAAACAAAGTCGTTACTGGCGCCACAGTCAACTTTTCCTAGAAGTCATTAGAAGCGTCTGGTATCTGCAACAATACGGCAGTAATGGAGGGGCTTGTTTGACTTCTTACTTCTATCCCTTCACATCCAATCTAAAAGCAATAACCCAAACACTAATAGAAAGGATTCTGGTTGCATAATTTATGGTTTGGTTGCATCATCACATGTGCGAGGTACACATGATGAAATAAATGTAGGTCTGTACTGACGTATGCATCAGCAAGGGATATGACATTAGCCAAAAAAAATAAATAACCCAAATTCGATCCATTAAAAACAGAATGCACGTGTTCAGGGTGGCGACATGCTGAATATCAGAGGAGCAGAAGTTTACTGGATAATATGTGGCGCAGGAGTTCCTGTTAATTATTAATTCACAAAAGATTCAAATTGCTTCGAAAACACGATTAATTGAAGGATGTTTTTTCTCTGGCTACTGATGATACAACAGAAACTAGAACTTATTTCAAGGAAATTGTGAAAACGTGTAAAAATGAGTCTCACCTTAGAATAATGATAAGTGGGTGATCTCATCTGGGTTGTTGGTGAAACTCGCAGCCTAATATTGATTATTTCTAGACCATTTATTTTTAAAGTCTGATTCCCTTCAGAGTGTCGCCCTTAGAAAACAGGCTGCACTGTTTGGACTGAGTCCATCCGATTGCTTGTGTGAGTCCGTGTCTGCCTGCAGCGCTACTAAACAAGTCTGAATCAGATCCTAATAATCCTCTAGAGGCGGTTCACACTGATGGTGCTCTGTTACCATCACTTACTGCATTATTTGATTGGTTATACAACACGTGCTTTTGAACAATAAAAATAAAGGGAAAACAGTTAATTAAGTAATTAGAATGAGTAATTTAGCAGATAAAACTTTGAAAGTGCTTTACAGTAAAATCACATTTCCTCAGTAGCTGTTAGTAAGTGCTATTTTATCCTTTAATTAATCAGCTCAAACAGTAAATGGAAACTTTTGTGTTTGTGGGAAAGCGTCACCTCTAACTGGTCTGTTTGCTCCTGTCTGTGTTTTTCCAGCTCTCCTTTGGTCTCTCTCAGTTTAGCATCCAGCTCGTTGGACCTGAGCTCCTCTGATTCCTTAAGAAGAGATGAGTCATCGATTCAGACACACGAGGAGAAAGATGAAGGAAAAGGCACATTGTCTTAAACACATAAAAAACAATAACTGGGTTGAATTTTTTTTTAGGTTCATTCATTCCATTTTTTGTGTTATTCTGGCAATTATGAAACATTTGTCCTTGGAAGCGTTGATGAAAATCCTGCTGATAACAGAAAACAGATCTCGCCACGAGAGACAAACCTAACGCAGCTCTTTGCTACCATCATAAGGTTTACATGAAAACTGCCTTCTATCCTAATAAACTCAATCAGCTCTATTAATTTCAGGAAAATGTTTACTGCAACAATCATGATAACAACAAACCTGGTATGTTCGAATCATGTCTTGGCAGTTCTTACGGATCTGCTCCGTCTCTTCTTTCGCCTGAACCAACTTGGATGTTGTTTCTCTCAATTTGTCCTTCGTTTCCTGAACAGAAAAATATAAACAACCTATTGTAGATAAAGTCTCAATTAAAACGTTCTGTATTTTCTTTTCTCTTCCTTGTTTTCTAGTTGACGTATAAACAGACATTAAGGTTTAGATGGGTTAATAAACTGTACCAAAAGAATCATAACCAGCTAAATAGGTTTGATTCAGCAGCTTCTGATTCTCTTCTGTTTATTTGTCTGGAGGATATTAAAAAATAAATGTCTTATCTTGTAAGAGACATTTTCAAAAGCAGGAAAAGGATCATAATAATAATGATAATGATAATGTTTCCTTACAGGTTCATTAAAGCACCATAATAACATAATAATGCTACTTTATGAGGTGTCTTAGGTAGAAATGATAGAAGGGGAAGTCATTTATTTGTTGCTGTAGAGCTTTGATGAAAAAGCATATTATATGTTTACGTATCAGTGATGGTGTGAATTAAAGCTACAACCCAAAATGTGACGGCAATGAAGTGTAAACATGGAAATTTGATCATTTAAATAGTTCGTCATTTGAATTTAATTTGACTGCAGCAAATTTAGGTTACAGCAATATCTGAAGCAGCGAGTCAAATTAGTTTACAGCTGTAGAAAAAGACAGAAGATGGAAAGGAGCACGAGAAGGACGGTGATAGAACAAAACTCTGAACAGCAACAGCTAAGAATCAAGTAGTTCTGTTACCTTATGAGCATCTGCTTCACTCTTCAGTTTGTTTTGGGCCCATCTGACTTTGATCAGATGGGAATTGATCTCCTCCTTTAGCTTCTCCACCTCTCGGGTCAACCTGCCGACCTCGCCTTCCTAAAAACACAGAGACTCACATGAGGTCAGAACATCCGTAACCGACGGCTCAGAAAAGGACAGGAAGTGAAAACACTTTTTACTGTACAGTCCCTCGTTAATCGCGGGAGTTAAAAATAACCCACAATAGGTGAAATCCGTAAAGTAATCCGCTTTTATTTTTATAATTATTACCTCCACCAGGAGATTATGATTATATCGAGGTTTGTTTGTTTGTCTGTTTACAAGATCACTCAAAAACTTCTAGATAGATTTTGCTGAAATTATCAGGATAGATCAGAAATGGTACACAAACCATTTGATTAGATTTTGGTAGTGATCTGGAATTACTCTCTGGATCCAGGAATAAATGCCATCAAAATCCCGACAGTGATCTGGATCACCACCAGAATCTAACTGATCCTCCCTCGTACCGTTTCTGTTCTATCCTGTAGAAAAAACATGCAAAATTGCACAAAAAAAAATCTGCAAAACTGCGAGGCCGCGAAAACTGAACCACGTTATAGCGAGGGATGATTGTATAAAAATAGATATTTTACTTGTTTCCCAAAATGTATCAGATTTTACATAAAGCACAATGAACAAAGCTGAAACAGGATACAAACACTGAAGTGTATCCCACAGAGAACAGTTACATTTGCAAGAGTCTACGTTTGACATTAAAATCCCCACCTTTGCATCATACAGCTGTTGAAGCCGTCCTTTCTCCTGAGCCAGCTGATTTCCTCGGAGGGCCTGGCGGTCCACTTCTTTAAGGGCGTCTCTGAGCCGCTTTTCCAAACTTTCCTTATCCCGCCTCAAGTCGAGGGCTTCCTTCTCTCCACGCACATATTTCATCACCATGGTTTCCTTCTCTTGACGTGCTTCATCACACTTTTTATTCACCTAAAAGGATTGTTCACATTATAAATTAGAGTCATAGAATTTCCAAAACTTTGTGACCTTGCAGAAATAGTGACACATTATTAAATCCATGTTGTTGCTTGTTGATATGCATCAATATGTAAAATTTTAGACTGAAAAAAGTTTTTTTTGTATTCAGTTACAAGCTAAAAATGAATTTAAGTGCCTTCTGGTGCCGTCTACAAAAACAATAGGTGTGGTCACATGACACTTTGTCCTCTGAATAGACATCAAGCCTCATGTTGCTGATTAGATTGATGTTTCACGTGTTGATATGATCATATCTAACTTCTTTGTTTTAAACTTATACTCCTGCTTCAAAATGCTAGAGTTTTAAGGTAAAAAAAACAAAAAATCCCATAATACTGAAAAAAAAACAATCAGGGCTTGTCTCTACAAAACATTTCAAATTAAACTTGTGTCAGGCATCTTAATCTTAGCAAAATGATGAATAATGAGACTGGAACAATCACATACTCCCCCGTAAGCATCTAAAAATTAACATAAGCAAATTTAGAACCTTGGGGCAGCAACAGTCGATTAAGATTGGGTCACCATCTTAATTCAAGTGCAGAATGAAACAAGCAAAGGTCTTAAAAAAGGGACCGAGTGCAAAATCTCACTCGTACTGTTCACTGAACAGTGAAATTAAAACTAGTGAAGTGTGACAAAACTGTCAGGACAAAAAAAGTGCCTTACATGGTTTCAACCAGGTGTGTAATGTCAAGAAGAAGGAGGGGAAAAAATGTCCGTCCTGCACTATTTGCTTAACAAGTGAATACATTTGAAATAGCAGGAGTTTGGTGAGCAAAGAACGTTCAGCTGATAGTTTTACATAAATATCTATAAAAAAAAAAATTAAAACTACTATATTTTGGCTTTTTAGACCTAATTTTAGGTACGTGTTAAGAAAAATTTAAATCTAAACATGAATAAATCATTATATACAATAATGCAATACATGCTAATAGCTAGAAGTTATATTGATGTATCAAAGCATTTGTGTAAAAAGAAAATTATATGTAGTTCAATCAGAACACAACTATTTGAAGTGTTTGTGAAATCCTGGAAAATAAACATTAAAAACATCTTCACAATGATCAGGACTCATGCCTTTACTGACAAAGACTCTCTTTTTAAAGAGGCCCTTCCATTAAAAACAGTTTTTCTGAGGTTTCTGTTCAATATTTTAGCTCCACAGGTGTTCTTACCTTCATAGTGGGTGTGAAAACAGGTCAACAACTTCTCTTTCAGTTTTTATCTCTTAAACTACGCAGGTGGCGATAAAACCCGAGTTCTCCCGAATCCGGACGGCCTGTATCTGTTTCGTCACAACTCCTTTGTTCGTTTCATCAGTTCCCACAGTTGAAACCACGCCTAGCATGCTGCTGGCTAAAAGCTAAAGCATAAGACGTAGCAAACAGGAAGAGAGTACGTCTGACGTTGCCATACGCAGCGGGGCAGGAAACAGTATACTTTGCTCTCATAGGCTAGTTTGTTAATCTGAGTCCAGCAAATTCAAATAATGAATATGAATGAGTTGCTTCACGGAACTAGCCAAATTTTGGTGCAGACAGATTGAAAGGTCTGTTTATAATTGTTTCCTGATGTTTTTTAAATGTTTCATATTACTGGTTAATACTTAAAGTGCAACCCTAACCCAAATGTGAGTGTTTACAGGAGGACCTTGGCACGAGCAGGGGGGTGGCGGGCTGGGTGTGCTCTGGGCTGTGATTGAAATGATACTGAAAAATCACGGAAAGATGGAAAGCGAGAGTGACGCGTTCTCCGTTGCCTCAGATGGTGAAGATTCATGCAGACTTCTTTTGTTCTTATACTGTTAATATGCAAATAAACCAATCGACAGCCTCAATGAAAGAGAGACTGGATAGTCCGACAGGATCAGTAAAACCGTGGAATGTGAATGACTGATTGCTGTTTTTCCAAAACAAAGGCTGTAAACAAAAGAAGTCAGGGGGGCTAACACTTCATTGATTTGATAATGAATATTGCCGCTGATCGCCGGTAAATGTAAATATTTGCAGCTAGAGTTTACGTGCAGTAACTCAGTTGCATCATGTTGAATGCTGTTCACCATCAGCTGACTGGACCACTGGTTATAGTACTCACAGCGTGAACATTCTTGTGTCACATGGAGCATTGTGCCAATCGTCATTGTGTCCACATTACTACGACTGCTGCAGACAGGACATCTTCTCCGTATAATCACTCACTATTCAAACTCCAACTCTCTGTGGAGGTGTGGCCGAGACGCTGCTCTTTTTATATTCAGCAGCGGCAGAATAAGGTTTCAGCCAATAGCAATGCCTGATCCAATTCAAGTGCAATGTCACGTTTTAAACCCGAAGAGGGCGCTTCACTAATGGTTTTTGGTATAAAATGAATAGTTTTATAAAAATGTGCAAAAATACTAAAAGCAAGACCCATAAATGTAGACAGGACTATTAAACACTTATTTATAGAGTTTATCAGCAAAAAAAAAGTTGATTTGGGGGCAAGTTGCACTTTAAGAAATAACCACAAGGTCCTGAAATTAGTATGAAATGGCCTCTTTAACGGCAGTGAAGTTTCTGATTTCGAATCTGCAACAACCCAAATCCACACCCAAGTTTTTAACCTCATGGGATTAAAGTAACCGATGTTGCATACCAGTACCAGACAAAACAAAATACAGTGGAAGATGATTATATGCACAACCACGCTTCCAGCAGTTTCGTGCATATAAGCATTTTGTGCATTTATCCGTCGGTGGTCATTTAGACAGTAAACACGGGTAGCAGTGTTGGTGTTGATAACAGATAATCGGAAATGATGTAATAACACAAATATATTAATTTAAAAGAAAGCTATGATTTAACCACAAACAAATCAGAGAACAAAACACCAAAACAAGTTATACTTGTAGAGCAGATCCACTATGACACTGTAAGTAACAGAACAGAATGAATTTCCTTATTGCATATTAAGAACTTAATATATGATATTAAGAATGGATATGTCACATTAGACATTAAAAACCCATAGAACAGATGTTACATTTGACACTACTGAAGAAGTCTGCGATTAATTTTTGGCGACCATCTGACAGCTTCGGGCAGACGCACCAGACACACGTGCGTGACTGCCAGAGCAGCCTAGCGGTGCACTGTCAAGCAACTAGTGAGAAATAGTGACATTCAGTGAGATGCATCGATGAGACCTCAAAATGTTTGCACATAACCGTTGGTGGCATGCATATAGGCATATGGATTCTGTATGACACAGGAATGTACCCCGCAGTTTTGTGCATATAAGCCTGTTGTTCACATAAGCGTTGTGCGTATAACCATCGTCCATTGTATCACATGGTTTTGCCAGCACACAATAAACCAACACAGCTGTTTGTTATAATGTTGCAGTCACCTCAAACCCAACATGGAGAAGATAGGGGTAGCAACTCAAAAAGGCCAATCAGCCTGCACAAAGGTTCTAAAACACAGATCTTCATTGGGATTTTAGTCTTTCATCAACAAATAAATTAGAAACTTACAGAAAACCCAATTCTTTTCAAACTTCCCCTTTTATTGAACTGATTTTCCCACTGAAATGTGGTGGAAAAGAGTTCATGTTATTAGATAAATCCCACCACTAATTTGCTGTAAAAACATCAACTGCGGTGATGTCAGAGATGCAAAATACGGGTCAGATCTGGGCAAAACCAAGTTGTGAAATCCAAGAAGTTTCAGATTATTTAGATCCCAGTCATACCTGTTCTATTCGGGAAGTCGTCTCCTTTTGCAGTTGCTGGAGAGCAGATTTAGCCGCTTGCTCCTGGTGGACAAGTTTTTCCCGTGACTCCTTGAGCTCCTTCAGCAGCTCATCCACCCTGCCCTCGAGCTGTGAAAACAGGCAGCACACAGGATGAGCAGCTTGTTGAGTAATGCAAACATCTGGGCCACGACTGAAACAACCTGCCATGCTGGACACACCTGCTGAAGGCACATCACATTTTAACAGTAGAAGAAGCAGGTATCAGTTTAGTGAATTTCTTATGATCTGATACACGACACATCGATAACATCAGATTTGATGGATTTTAAAGTGATCCAAGCCGACAGAGACCACAACACGTATCGTGTTGCCAACAATGAAGCATGAACCAGTAATTGTTCCATCCATGGCAACAGCTATTTTAAACCAGGTCCTGTGAATGGGAAATCATTTGTATTTTGGAGTGCTTTGCAGGAACACAAGACAAAAATTAGGATAAAAACACATAAAAACACTCATGTCCTCGTCGCCTGCTAAATTATGTTTCTCCTCCCCTACAAGCTGCTTTGTTTGCTGTCCTTAATTACCAGCGATATGGGACTCCAGAGGAAAATGTACTCAAACTGGAGGGTGATTTTTATGTTAACAGCGAGTGTAGGCTCAACCTTTAATCATATCAACATTGAAAAGTAACTCTCAAAGCTTTTTATTTATAAATAATGAAAAATGTGCTTTCAATTTTTGTCGTTTCAAGAATAATCAATCAAAACAAAATTCATCATAAGGCTAGAAAAAGAAAAGCTTATGCTTTGAATGAGTCACATATTAATTTAAATGATAAAACAACATAAGTGGGTTTTTCCATATGCTTGTTGTGATCAATGTTTGTCCACGTCACTGTGAAGTTTGCTTCCTTGACAACTGAGTGGATCAACGGGCATGAAAAGACCACAGATATTCAAAAGTCACCTTTCTAATGATGGCCATGTGTTGTTTTTCAGTTTCTGTCCTCTTCTTTAACTCGTCTTTCATGTTGTCTTTCTCTGAGCAGATACCCAGAATCAGCTCTTGATGCCTCTTGTTCTCTTCCAGCAACCTGAGCAAAATCACACACATTTAAAATGAGCTTAGAAAGTCTTAAAAAATTCAGATTATCTGTGTTAAAGATAAGCTAAACTCATAAATGAACCAACTAGTAAGCAACTTACTTCTGAATAGCCTTCTCCTGCTGCACATACTTGTACTGCACACACTTCTCATAGACTATCATGCAGCTGTCCTGGTCTGCCAGTCCATTAGCAGGTGGGCTCCCTTTCCTCTCACCTCTGCTTTCTTTTTCAGGCAGCTGACAGGCCAACAGCTCTGACTCCAGCTCATCCAGCAGCGACTCTTGCGACAGCGAGCGCTGGATCTGAGAAATAAGCTTTCGGCTGCAGTCAGTGTCGTAAGGGCTCGATGAGGAATGTGAGGGTTCAGAGCTGTTGGTGCTGGTCTGAGGGCTGGAGGCGGGCGAGGAGCTGAGCGTGTCGGAGTTTGGTGTGGAGGGGCCGTTAGAGATCCCAGAGGTCGTAGCAGAGTCTGTAGATGAATTTTTGGAAGTTCTTTTGGCAGAAGACGAATGTTTCTCAGCTGAGTCACTATTTTCTACTGTAGATGATTCCGCAGAACTCGTCACAGCGAGTGACGGCTGCTCTGTGCTGTTTTGAGTTACTGCATCAATAGTCAATAATGTCTCTTTTGTCCCTTCAAGGGCAGAAGAAGCAGTTTCTCCTACATCCTGAGTGGTAACAGGAGTTTTCAAAACATCAGAAGCTTCATTTGAAAGACTAAGTGAAGGTCTATCACCTTCAGTGAAAACTGAACTGGCATCACATCTGTTGCTGGCCACACCTTCTGGATCCTCTAGATGCTCCAGACTGCCTGTTTGAGCTTCCTGCTCTGTATTTGTTTCAGTCTCCACATCTGTTTTATTCTGGGTTAATTCACTGTTTTCCTGATGGCCTGTTTCTGCCTCGTGTGCACAATTCTGAGGGATTTCTTCTTTTATATGAGACAGGCTGCTTTGCAACTGATCCACAGAGTGTGTTTCCTCCGACACAGATTTAACTTCTGATCCTTCCATGGTCTGTGGATCTGTAGTTGGACCGGGTCGCTTGATGGTCTGTCACTGGTTCAGATCTGGCACAGAAAAAAAAAAGACAAAACAGAAAAAGAGACTGAAAAGAATGTACCTGGAGGTCAAAACATTACAGACCTACTTTCCTTGCATACAGCATCTTTCTGTTCAAATGTTCAAAACAAAGAAAACACTGTCAGTGTGCTTCCTGTTTCCTTACGTAATCATCAAAGTGAAAGCTTAAAGAATGTCCAGACGCAAACAGGAGAGGTGACACACACGCTGGCCACGCCCATAATGAGATTACTGAATTACCAGAAGGTGTGTGACAGTCTAAGAATGTAATACACCATAAGATAGATATTTCTGATTACTGGATGGTGTTAAACTGTTAGAGATATGAAGTTAAAGCTTTAGCACCTTTGATTGCTCCCTTTTGCTCCTAACCAATGCGGTCACCTCCTCAGAAGTTGTTTTCTGTTTTACATGACTTAAAAAATGTGTGTGAAAAATTATTGCCATAAACTCAATCCTCTGTGGTTTGATGCAGTCAATTGTCAAATCGAAATCAACATTAACAGAGAAAGAAATAAACCTACTATTAATTAATAACTTGTTAATTACTAAACCAATATTAACAATAATAGTTATTGATTTAGTTAAATCAATGATGGGACGATCCTTTATTTTGAATGAATACATGTCTGATAATGGAAAAAAATAAACACGATAGGCAACTAGAGCTATGCTAAATCTGATGAAAATGTAAATGATAAACATACTGCCAGTTTGAAACAATTAATCTCGAGTTAAAAATAATCAAATCTTATGTGGGAAAAAAGAGCTTTATCAGCATTAACTAAGTTAATAATTACTGAGACAACAAAGTTACAGGAGACCTCGTAAACCTTAAAACAATTCCACACCCTGTTACCGTTTTGAAAGAGGCTGATTCACAATATCCTCCGGAAATAAAAATGCCACAACAATCTTATTGTAAGCCTTGATAAACTCTTCAACACAGACGGTGATCGAACATGTAAATCGTTGTTCTCTTCACACCCTCGATGAGACTATGGAAAAGGGTTATAGTCACTAAATTTTGTCTTCTTCAGTTCTGCAGCGAAAGCTTTCACTTTAGACTGAAATCAATGTCAGATGATGCTCCTGACAGGTGTCATGTCACAATACACTAGGATTACCATTGCGTTTGTGGTCACTACTAGTTAGATATACTGCATTTTAAATCTGGGTGGTGGGAATAATCTGCATATCAGTGTGCAGTTTGTATTTACTGACGATTTATACCTACTGTGGTTAATCTGACCTTAGCTACGAACTGTGCTGTAGCTAGCGCTTTAGTTAGCTTTAGAGGACCCTGTCGGGAAACTGACAGCTAAACACAACACAAACTGCCATTAAAACTAATAGTAGGGGATTTAAATGGTTATGTGCTAAACTGTAGGTTGGTATAATCTAACGTTATCCGTCCGTTTGTTATATTAAACTAGCTAACACTGATAACAGCCGTTAGCTCATTAAATACAACGTGATTACACTCCAAGCTAGCGTGGCTAACGCTAGCATCTAATAATCATATAGAATGAAGCTTATTAAAGTTATTTAGATTTTTACCCACCGACTTCCAAAGATCCATGTTGTATTCCCGTGTGGAGATAGTAAGGATAAAAACGAACTTGGTGGTCGCTGTTTCACCAGCTGATCACCCAAACTCGCTGAAATGACACATCAACAAATATGGCCACTGCAGAGGAACGAGCCGATACACACCAATGAAAGCGAAGTGACGTATGACGTCAATCTGGTGGTAACGCACGACAGGTTCACCTGGAAGTCTCTACCTGTCACTTTCCAGAACATTTACAACAGCCCAATAACTACAAATTCTACTTTTTTACAGTCCTGGAATTCAAGAACATTTAAAAAAATTGTAAAGAGATCGCAAACAAACAAACAAACAAATAAATAAAGTGTCAGTGTGCTCATCTCTCATTTCATTTCTTTGACAGTTATGAGCAAAACTCAAGGAATATTAATTGTAACTTGTACAATTCTGTTTATTTGTTTTATCTACTCATATTTACAGCTCTCCCCTGTTTAAAAAATGTGTTCCCATCTATACAATGGGGTGATAAAAGTAGACATATGCAGTTTGTTCATGTAATAAAACCAGCATTTTATTCATTTTAATAAAACACCTTCATTCATAAGGATGTAGATTAACATTATCTTTAAAGTCTGTGTGGAATCTACTTTTTTAATTTCCTATTATAACTAGTCTTTGGTTTAAAAACAATTCACTTTCTATGAATTCAGCTTCATACTCACTTGCAAACTGTAAGTGAAAAGATGGAATACTCTGAATTACTGTTATTAATTAGTTTGTACTTTTTATTTCTGCAAAATATTTCTGTAAAAGCTTGTCGTTTTCATTTGTAATGTTTAGATTGTTAGTGAGTCTTACATGCTTTATCAAGAACTTTATGTGACGCACGTTAGAACATCACACACCGTCGGATCATCTGAGTGGGAGGAGTGAGGTGCAGGGCCTTCCCGCATCCCTGTTCTCTGCCTGGGGCTGGGGGACGGGAGAAAACCTGGCCATCTGGTCAGGGTCAGAGGTGGTCTGTGGATGCGGCATTCCTGGTGGTCTGCTTTGCTCTGCCTGAGAGGGGATAGGAACAACTCCTGTGTCTGGGGCAATTTGCCACTTTGGGGGTACCTAGACCTGGGAGTGTAGAGTGTAGGGGGATTGCAAGTGTATTTGTGGCATCTATTTCAGTTTCTGTCCATGTTGGTGTGTATAGTAGAGTCTGTATGTGCATTAGGGTGGGAATGCATGTTTGTGTATGTACGTGAATGTTTGTCTATGACGTCAATGTTTTGTCTTAGACTCCCCTCCTCTGTCTAACAATGTCTTATGCCCATCTGTTATTAGGGCCTATCTCCCCTTGCCAAACTCCCCACTGTGGTGCCCCTGCTGGCTGATGCACTGGGAGTTCCTGGAGTTTGGTGCATGGTGCTTGGGTGTGTGCTAGCCTTCTCCCGGCAGCTGGCTGGTGTGTTGAGTGCTTTCTGGGTTCATCGGAGGTCTGCCCTGGGGGGTGGGGGGTGCCCTTGGGTCTTGGACTTCAGATCCACATCTCAGTATGTTTGGGGGTGGCTGGCTGCCAGAGGGGCATGTGGGATCATCGCTGTGGCCCCTTGGGGCATCTATGCTGCGGTTGCAAGACAGCTGCCTGGGGGTTGCTGATGGTCTTGTCTGGGTGGGGGCTGTGGTTGCCCCTGTGGTGGTCGGCCTGGGCTCTGCTGCTCTGGAGGGAACCCTGGATGCCTTGGGCCTACCTTGCCCTTGTGTTCTGCATTAAGGTCTGGGGGGCAGGTTTTTACACCCACTCTTAAACAATTTCATGGCGAATCCTCATAGTTACAAGTGCTTCCATTTACACAGGTGTGCACACAGGTGTTCACAGACACTCACTAACTTGGGCTGCAGCCGCCACTAAAGATTTTGTGTGTTAAGCAGTGTGTCATTACCTTCGCCAAGGAGGTAATGTTTTCATCAGGGTCTGTCTAAAAACTAACGGATTGATTAGATTTTCAGGAAACGTCGGAAATGACCCAAGGAAGAATTGATTGATTTGGGGGGTGATCTGGATTACCAAGATCCAAGATTTTTTTAATGATACGGACATAGTAGTGTACTTTCAACAACATGTCCACTTGACAGAGGTCTACGCTTTCTGAGGGCTTTTCTAGTTATTTGTTTGTATCTACAGTGACATTATCAGTGTTTAAATGCAGATGCTGGTTGATGCTGTGGTGTTTCTGCTCTTGCTTTTGTCTCTCAGCAGGTGTTGAAGCAGATCTCTCTCTCTCTCCCACTTTCTCTACTTCTATCTCTTTTTTCCCCTATTTCTTTCATTTCCTTTCTCCTTCTAAGCGTGACCGCTGATTCATGAAAGTTGCAATAAACAAAAATAATATTTAAAGAAATTCCCAATAAACAAAATATAAATAACAAGCAGAACATTGCAGTGATTTCTACATGCTCGGCTTGTGAGTATAAATCTGTCAGGCATTTTTATTTGTATGGACCCGGACAATTCCGACTGCTTTAAAAAAATGAACTTTAAGTAAATAAAATGGTTCAGTTTAAGAATAAGGTCTGAACATATTCAATTCAATATTATATATCAACAGAGTAAATAAGAGTAAAAGACAAAAACAATTTCTAATTTCTGAGATTCTTTCGTCAAATGTAAAGGAAAACATTGCTAATTCTGACCTCCTGCTCGCGCCACTGCGCATGTGCAACAGTTTCTCATCAACGTGCACGTGCCTACAGGTAAGAAATTGACCGTAAATTTAAACAAAAAATACAGATAAATTTGGTTCTTTCCTGTACTCACTGGGTTTTTATTGAAATTTTTACTCACTTATCGCCTCTTTAGAGCTGCTTTTTAGCACGTTTGTTAAGTCTAATGTTACTTTTATGTTTATTTCGCTAGCTAAGAATGCTCGAGCAGAAATATAGTTCAGACTAAAATGCGTTAAATATATATATATAAAAACAGCTACCATCATGTGAAAGTTGAATAATTTTGTAATGACTAATGCAGACATGAACCCGTCATTATCGGAAACGTCTCTACCGAACCGGCCCTTGAGGAAACCTTCATCGAGCCCAGGGGCTAATCTGTCCACTTTGTCTCAAAGATTGGCCACCATGTCATGTGCACCTCTACGTCCTTCCTCAGGTGGTTATGGAAACGGTAAATCAGTCCAGTTTGCTTATTTAGTCCGCTGTAGTCTGCATAGACAAAATAAAATAATAGAAAATGTCTACACTTTTCTACTCTTTCAGATTCACAGGAAAAGCTCACTAGCATTTATCAAACCCATGTTTATTGCTTTAATGTTACTGTTTTATTCCTTCAAAGGTAAAATAAAAAAATATATGTTTTCCTCTGCCTTCTGAAGTTTTAGGATTACCTCCAACAGCACTCACTATAAACCTCTGCAACTACTGTGGTCAGCAAGGTAATGTTTGAGTTTAAATTTCAGCTAAAGGCTTATTACCAGATGAATTCTGTGTTTGTGCTTAGCTTTAAAGTGTCTCTTTTTATCCTGTTTTACAACTTCATATCGATCAATATTACATTTTCACACAAATCAGGATGTGCAGATTTCCACTAATAAAGTCTCATATATGTGCATTTATGGAATATCGTTGCACAACTTCAAGAAACGTGCATTTACTGGAAATTATGAAATGCAGGAACGGGGGATGTAAATAAAACAATTTACTATGGCAGAAAGTGGAGAATCAGATCAAGAATCTGTTGTTTCTGAGGGTTTGTTACTGAATGAGAAATCTACTCAGGAGAAAAGACAATGTAAAGACAATCAGTTTTAATGTGTACAGCTGTTTATTTTTGAGCCAAAATCAGTTCCACAGGCTTCATGTTCTGCTGATAAACATAGTCAGTCTCAGTGTCATTGTGGATTCAAATGGACGTTATGGACAAAAAGCCAGATCAGAAGAAGAGGAGTAGAGAGAAAATAGACCAAAATCCTCGTTACTTATGTCATTCTTCTGTTTTGTCACTTCCAGTTTCAATAACCTTTAAAATTGAGACTCGTCTGAAGCTCATAAAAGAATTCGTACTTGCCTTATAAGCGTCAAACAGCACAAATCCGCACCATAATTCATCAAAGAAAGATGAGGGGAAAACAAATAATATATCTATATAATACTTCTAAATGTTTTATTGAAACCTGAGCAGGTCAGAGACACTTTAAAGGTGTGATGACATCACTGTTTAAACTGGCGTAAAGCTATTTCATGTAGTAGATATGCCCGCATATGTCAACTCACAAAAGAATTTGATTAAAAAACTAACATGGCGGGGGTGTACGGGCAGGTCAGAATCCTCTTCTCAGCAACACGGTTCCTTTCGTTAATGATATGTGGGTCTCCCTGGCTGACTTCGCTCTGATTGGCTACAAACATTGCCCGCAGCAAGCCTTTCTTCTCGGCTCCGTCAACAGTCCAGTAACATGGCGAGTGGACGTTTACAACCGTATATGTTCGAGCCTGAAACGTCTTCTGAGGAAGACGGAGGGGTGAACACATAAAACTCAACTAATCACATGAGCGAATAAACAGTGCTGTCAGATGTTATCAATGAAAATAGATTCACAATATGGTATGATAAACCTGTTGCTCACGGACATTGTTGCTAGAGCGGCTATTACATGCTAGCATCATGAACTCTTCAGACCACGAACAAACGTTTATCAGGCAAGGCAGCATTTTATTAAAAAAAATAAACTTACAGGTATTGACGATGTGGTCGCCTCCTTCAATGGTTGGTAAAGAATTTTTAATTAAAATCAGTTTCTTTGACAATCCCAACTTGAATTCACCCAAGTTATGGAAGCAGTCCTCCGTGAAGTGAGCTGAACATACTTTCTAATTGAGGTTATAACTGCGTGGCACTTCTCCATAAATGAACTTCAGCCACTCTTCTCTTGTTTTTTCATCCTTCGGGAGTGAGTGTAAACTTCCAGCATGGGTTGAGCATCCTTGGACACAACAGGTCCCCGTTTGCGTAGCCATCTCTTCTCAAGTGCAGCAGCACAAGCTAGCGCAACGCAGCTACCGGTGTACGGGCTGGGGGTGGGGGGGTGGGGTGGGGGGTTGGACTGTTTACTTCACTGTGCACTTTTATTGGACGCTATGAAATACGTAGGATGAAATGCCACATAGGAAAAAATGGTGCTTTCCGATTCAACCGTTTTTTAAATATGAAACAAAGCGGACCGCCCACAAACGGGAACTTTGATACTCGCTTTGGACGTTCACACGGCCTCATCAGTGCACAACACATCATGATATACCCCAAAAACCTCAAAAAAGTGCATTTTGATGTCATAACCCCTTTAAAGTAATGACAGCTTTCACTGTGGGTAATTGTTCATTTGCCTGTTACAAAGCTTTGGGTGTTTATTTAAAGAGGCCCTTCCATTAAAAATGGTTTTTCTGAGGTTTCTGTTGAATATTTTAGCTCCACAGGTGTTCTTACCTTCATAGTGGGTGTGAAAACAGGTCAACAACTTCTCTTTCAGTTTTTATCTCTCAAACTACGCAGGTGGCGATAAAACCTGAGTTCTCCCGAGTCCGAACGGCCTGTATCTGTTTTGTCACAACTCCTTTGTTTGTTAGTATTCATCAGCTCCCGCAATTGAAACAACCCCTAGCATGCTGCTGGCTAAAAGCTGTAGCATAAGACGTAGCAAACAGGAAGAGAGAACGCCTGATGTTGCCTTGTGCAGCGGGACAGGAAACAGTATACCTTGCTCTCATAGGCTAGTTTGTTAGCCAATGTCCAGAATATTCGAATTATGACAATGAACGAGCTGCTGCCCAAAGCCTGATGGAACCAGCCGAATTTTGAAGCAAACAGATTGAAAGGTCTGTTAATCAGTGTTTCCTACTGTTTTTTAGATATAAAATGTTTCATATTACTGTTTAATACTTAAGAAATAACCACAAAGTCCTGAAATTTGTATAAAATGGCCTCTTAAATTAGATGACTCAACAAAATTTCAGCCTTGATTTTGTATGCATGTTTCTAATTGACATTTTAACTAAGCTGAATTTATTATTGTCAATTAATAGGCAATTTTCGTTGTAAGCGCTGCAAGAAGGTCGTGTATTGCTCTGTGGTTTGTCAAACGGAAGACTGGAAGGCACATAGACACATCTGTCAACCCTTTTATTCTGAACCTGCAAAGTAAGACTTGTCAGCTTTGACTGTGCTTTTAATAGTATCTAAATGTATTATTTTTGTGTGTGGCTTAACAGACATTAATTAATTAAAGGAACGCATTCCAATAAATGTTTCTGAATTTGTTTGCATCAACCTATAGAGAGAAACCAAAAGAAAGCACTTGTTTTTCAGCAGGAGGCAAAGCCAATCAGGCAGACTTGATGGTAATTTAAATGTATTTAAAACTTTCCGCCATTACATTCACACTTAAGGAAAATAACTATTAAATAATGTTTTTTTTGTTGTTTTTTGTATGTCTTATTAAAGCCCGGAGAGCCATCTAGCTGTAAGAGGATCTATTTGCAAGACTTGGAGGATGCTAAAATCGTCAAAGGAACGGAGATCCAGGTACATTACAAGAGTTTGCAGTAGTCACTTATATTTCTCAATTTTCACTTGTATTCCTTAATGCAATATTTGTTGCATTTGTTTTTCAAGGCATCTGTCGTTGAGTTGCACAGCCCTAGTAGGTTTTTCCTCCTTGCTCAAACCCCAGAGATGTTAAAAACTCTACAGAGCATTGGCACAGAACTGAAGAAAAGTTGCAGTACCCTCCCAGGGACACCGTATGTACCCTGTGTTGGGGAGATTTGTGCAGCTCAGTTTTCCTGTGATATGGTGAGCAGAGATTTTCCAAAGCAATCAGAGGGTACACACATCTTACTCATTATTCACCTACTTGTCTCTTAATGTATAGAACTGGTACCGAGCTCTTGTACAAACTTTGGCTGCAGACCAGAAGATGGTTAATGTCCTTTATATTGATTTTGGTAACAAAGAGTGTGTCCCAGTGGACAGGCTCCGACCTCTACCTGTCAACATCCAGCCATTTGGCCCATGTGTGAGTACATATTTCTTACAGTAGATGGTTTTATTTGTTTAAGCCTTTCGTGTAGAAGGAACCACTGCCAGAGACGGTTTGACCCTGTGAATGTTAATTGTGCACACTCAGCTGTGAGAATCTGAATTTTCACTATAAGATAATATTAGTTCGTGTCTTTATTACTCGCAGGCAATGGAGTGTCAGATTGCTGGCATAGTGCCTATTTTTAAAGACTGGTCAGGTGAGTGTTGCATGATGATGAAACGGCTGCTGGAAGGCAAGACCGTCACTGTGAAGTTGCTGGAAAGATTGGAGAACAGTCAGATCCATGCTGTGGATATCCTGCTTTCAATGGGTGAGTTCAGTAGAGTTGAGCTGACATAGAAACAGAATACACATACTGTAAATTTACACAAGTTAAACAATTTAAATGAAACATTTTGTCTCTGTTTTAGGAAAGCTGCTGAGTTCATTCCTTATTGATGAAGGATATGCACAAAAAGAAACTTCCTGCACACCACCTACAGAGCAAGACATTAGTAAGATCTTCTATATGTACTTAATCATTTAAACTCAAGTATTATAATAAGTGTACAAATTGCTAAGAAGCCCATATTTACAACAGGTAACGTCTTATCTTGCATTATTATAGTTTTACATTTTACACAAATATGCCAACAAATAGACTTTAATGGCCCTTTTCCACCTGGGTCCAGTACAATCCAGAATGGGATGGTTTTTTTCCATTACCATCGGGAATGTGGACATGAGTATTGCCCATTCCTAATGTCAAACACTTCTGAATGCAGTTTGTCAAATCACACATCTGGACATCCAAACAAGACTTGACATGATATCATTTCTGTTAGGTGCCATGTTAAACGCTTCCTTTGAAAACTTCAAGTGTCTCTCTGATGGGAAAGATGACAATAAATGGGCTCAACCACCAGAACTTCTTCACCAGTCCATAGGAGACCAGATTTTTGTTGTGGTCTCTCATTTTCAGTCACCAAATGACCTCGTTGTGCAAAAGGTGGAAAATGCAGGTGAGTACGCCTGTTGTGATGCATCTGAAACGGAACCACTCTAAATGTGACTTTATCTCAGATGAGATTTTGGTTTGCAGGACTCATCCAGGATTTACAGTTGAAGCTAAGGGAACACTGCTCTCAGGCTAAGACCCCACAGAACTTCAGACCAGCTCCTGGAACCGTTTGTTGTGCTCAGTTCTCAGGTACCTGCTGGTTTGTACATGTTTATCTAAGCTTCTGGTAATTCTTCTTCAATGCTGTAAGACCTGAAACTATTTCCAGTGAAATTTTTACAGATAATTCACTGATTTATCGTTCAGTGTTAAAGTATTTATATATATATATATATATATATATATATATATATATATATATACAGTGGGGCAAAAAAGTATTTAGTCAGCCACCAATTGTGTAAGTTCTCCCACTTAAAAAGATCAGAGAGGCCTGTAATTTTCATCATAGGTATACCTCAACTATGAGAGACAAAATGAGGAAAAGAAATCCAGAAAATCACATTGTCTGATTTTTAAAGAATTTATTTCCAAATTATGGTGGAAAATAAGTATTTGGTCACCTACAAAGAAGTAAGATTTCTGGCTTTCACAGACCTGTAACTTCTTTAAGAGGCTCCTCGGTCCTCCACTCGTTACCTGTATTAATGGCACCTGTGTGAACTCGTTATCAGTATAAAAGACACCTGTCCACAACCTCAAACAGTCACGCTCCAAACTCCACTATGGCCAAGACCAAAGAGCTGTCAAAGGACACCAGAAACAAAATTGTAGACCTTCACCAGGCTGGGAAGACTGAATCTGCAATAGGTAAACAGCTTGGTGTGAAGAAATCAACTGTGGGAGCAATTATTAGAAAATGGAAGACATACAAGACCACTGATAATCTCCCTCGATCTGGGGCTCCACGCAAGATCTCACCCCGTGGGGTCAAAATGATCACAAGAACGGTGAGCAAAAATCCCAGAACCACACGGAGGGACCTAGTGAATGACCTGCAGAGAGCTGGGACCAAAGTAACAAAGGCTACCATCAGTAACACACTACGCCGCCAGGGACTCAAATCCTGCAGTGCCAGACGTGTCCCCCTGCTGAAGCCAGGACACGTCCAGGCCCGTCTGCGGTTTGCTAGAGAGCATTTGGATGATCCAGAAGAGGATTGGGAGAACATCATATGGTCAGATGAAACCAAAATAGAACTTTTTGGTAGAAACTCAACTTGTCGTGTTTGGAGGGGAAAGAATGCTGAGTTGGATCCAAAGAACACCATACCTACTTAAAGCATGGGGGTGGAAACATCATGCTTTGGGGCTGTTTTTCTGCAAGGGGACCAGGACGATTGATCCGTGTAAAGGAAAGAATGAATGGGGCCATGTATCGTAAGATTTTGAGTGAAAACCTCCTTCCATCAGCAAGGGCATTGAAAATGAGACGTGGCTGGGTCTTTCAGCATGACAATGATCCCAAACACACCACCCGGGCAACGAAGGAGTGGCTTCGTAAGAAGCATTTCAAGGTCCTGGAGTGGCCTAGCCAGTCTCCAGATCTCAACCCCATAGAAAATCTCTGGAGGGAGTTGAAAGTCCGTGTTGCCCAGCGTCAGCCCCAAAACATCACTGCTCTAGAGGAGATCTGCATGGAGGAATGGGCCAAAATACCAGCAACAGTGTGTGAAAACCTTGTGAAGACTTACAGAAAACGTTTGACCTCTGTCATTGCCAACAAAGGCTATATAACAAAGTATTGAGATTAACTTTTGTTATTGACCAAATACTTATTTTCCACCATAATTTGCAAATAAATTCTTTAAAAATCAGACAATGTGATTTTCTGGATTTCTTTTCCTCATTTTGTCTCTCATAGTTGAGGTATACCTATGATGAAAATTACAGGCCTCTCTGATCTTTTTAAGTGGGAGAACTTACACAATTGGTGGCTGACTAAATACTTTTTTGCCCCACTGTATATATATATATATATATATATATATATATAAAGTTTTGTTTATTTTGTTGCACTTCTGACATTATTTTCTTCTATTTCAGAGGACAAGCAGTGGTACAGAGCTAAAGTTCTTGCTTATCCATCAGAAGAGCACGTCTGTGTGGGCTACCTTGATTTTGGGAACTCGGAGGAAGTGGATTTAAACCATCTGCGACCTATTAGCCCTTCGCTATTACTCCTTCCGATGCAGGCTATCCCTTGTGGTCTCGCCTTTATTGTCTCAGCTGAGCAGAAGATTGTTAATGGTTAGAGAAATAATGAAGAGACAATTAGTTTTTGCAGAATTTGCTTAATCAAACTGGCCTGGACTTTCAGAAGAAATTCTATGACTGAATATTTTGAAACACAAACATTTTCTTTCTCAGTAATATTGTCTGTTGCATCAACATTTCTGTTTGTTCCTTTAGTGGTGCAGCCTGTTGGGGAGAGCTGGTCAAAGGAGAACCTGTTTGCCCTGCAGCGCATGGTTCTTAGCAGAATACTCCGCATAGAGATCCTTGCAGCTCATGAAGGAAAGTTCTTGGTGGCGATGTTCGATGAGTCCAGTGATCGACCAGACAATATAGCTGAGCAGCTGATTTCTGCAGGTTATGCTTCACCTGCTCCTGTTCCATTCGATCCTTGCCTGCAACAAGCTGAGGAGATGTCTGCGAGTGCAGAACAAAGTGGTGGGAAGTCTCTAAAAAAAACACAAATAAATGTCGTTAAGTTTCAGAATCAGGTTCAGCTTTTAATTCTGCTAACTGAATTTATACAAAGTGGATAAAATGTGATCCAAACACCCAAAATGATCAGATTAAAGGATTTTTTTAAATAGAAGCTGGTGATAATGGCTGCTCCTACTTGATTGGGATTTTGTTGGCTATTATTGAAATTAATTTCAGATGTTTGAAATGTCTCAAATAAGGTCACAATTCATTCACTGATGTCAGTCAGGTACTTTTTTCCTCAAGTTTTTCCAATTAGTTACACAGTAAATAATAATAGTAGATAGTTATTTCCTGTCTCTGTGTGAAACAACCACTTGTGTTTTGAAGTTTGTATCTCAGCGTCTCCTCAAGTGTCTGAGCCTCTGGTTTGGTCAACTGCTGTGCTTCCCTCGGACGGCCAGACGGTGGAGCTAGTCACTAGTGTTGTGGAGAGTCCTGGAAAGTTTTACTGCCACTTAAACAGTCCCACAGGTATTAAAAATTTAAAAAATAATATTGATGGAACATTTTGTACTTTCCCCCCTAAATTAACTAATTTTTAGTATCTTTGTTTCCTTGTGAGAGATTTAAGCAATTGATAACTTATTTAAATGTCCTTTTTCACAGTCAAACTAACATTTACATCATTGATAAGGATGGTAAAACATCAGTGTTTCAGATATTAGATTGTGAAAGTTGTTTTTATGGTTGTTTCAGATCAACAGAAGCTGAAGGAGCTGGCGGCTCTGTTGAAGCAGCATTGCGAGACTAAAGCATCACCTTTTGAACCCAACGTGGGAGAGCCGTGCTGTGCGATCTTTTCTGGTGAGATTATCTACCAAATAACTTGCACAGTTATTAATAATTCCTCTTTACCTGTCAGCTGCTCCCTTCAGGAGTTTCCACAGCAAATCATTTGTTTCCATCTAACCCTATCCTCTGTGTCTTCTCTCTGTGCCAGGTGATGGAGCGTGGTATCGGGTCATGGTGAAAGCGATTTTTCAGAACAAAGTGGTTGTGAACTATGTGGACTTGGGATTCGACATGACAGTTGAAAAAAGTAATCTTCGGTCCATTACACCCAAACTCCTCACGCTTCCTTTCCAGGCAATTTGCTGCTGGCTTCCAGGTAAATTACACCATGACAGTATTCTTCCACTGGTACTCTGGGTTTGGGTTGTGTGTTTTTATGTCTCATTGGATAAAGAAAGATGTTTTTATAATTCTTTCTCAAATTGTGTACATGTGGAAACAGATGTGGAGCCCCTTGGATCTGAGTGGAGCAGTGAAGCCCTGCTGTGGTTCCAGACTCAGGTGGAAGGTGAACAGCTCACTGTGCGTGTCCTCTCCTTCACCGAGCAGGGGTACGGTGTAGAACTCCAGAGCAGGGGCCAGAATGTAGCAGCCGCACTGATCTCTGAGCAGCTTGCTAAAGCTCCTGAAGGGTCAGTTGTAAAGATGAGCTGCGTTACCGAACAACAAGAGGCTGTGAAGGAAAATGACGTTCAAGTCAACAATCAGACAGAAGCCAAAGTGATAAGTGGGAAGCAGACAGCCGAGCCATCAGAAGGTCAGCTACAACAAGGAGATGAGAGGAAATCATGTTTTTATCCGTCTTGTTTTTAAAAAAATGTATTATTGTTTACAGTAACTTGTTTTCCAGTGGATTGGAAAACAATTCAGCTGCCTCTTAATGCGACCTTTCAACCTTACATTGCTGCAGTCGTTAGTCCTTCCCTGTTTTACGTGCTTGGTTCTTCACAGGGTGAGAATCTGCATCACTCTGCCAGTTATACAAAACTTTTCATATGTTTTAAATGATAGTTGGGACAGTGTTTCTATGTAACTCCTGTTTTTATGAAGTGGATCAGCACAAGCTTCAGGAGGTGATGCTGGAGTTAGCTGCCTACTGCAGCAACCATAAGGACACGTTGTCTGCAGCTGTGCAGAGTAAACTTGTTCCTGAAGCTGCATGTTGTGCTCAGTTCACTGGTAAGAAACTCATTTTTAAATACATTTTAAATATTTCTGTTCCCCACATGTGATTAAAATATTTTAATACTATTACATTTAAACAGCCTGTAATTTATTGCAGTTTAATCAGTTCTTTGCAGTATTGATATTGATATTGCAAAGTCAATAAATTTCATTAATCTTCAGAAAGTGGATTCATTTTGGCATAATTTAATAGTTCATTAAGAATATTAGATGAAGTCCAGTTTTAGGCATGTGCTCTGTTCTCCAGACCACATACAGATCCTGTTCCTCAGATCTAAGCTGGTAATTCTATGTCTTGTGAATAGATGTAATTACACAGTGTGTGTCCACACATCGTGCACATTGAAGCTTCTTTAAACACAGCATGCGAGTATGAGACTTGTCTGTTTTACATTCCACAGCCAGCTAACAACAGGGTCTGTTTTTAATGGAGATTTTTGCACTGGATTTTACAGAAGCTGCTGTTAGAACATAAAACAGTCTTCAGGGATGAGTTTCACGTTTTAAGATCCTGTTGACTTGAGTGGTATTTATTTAAAACAAAAATGGGAAAAGAGAGATGTGCTGCAAGAGTCAAGAGGTTGTTTCTGAAGCAATGTGCCTCTGAAATGTTTAAAACTTACAGTCTTTGATGGTCACAATGTGTTTTTGTTTTGGGGTTTTTCAGCTGATAATAACTGGTACCGTGCAGTGGTTCTGGAAGTGGGTCAGAATGAGATCAGTGTAATTTATGCAGACTATGGTAACACTGAGAAGGTACCGTTCTCCCGAATCCTGCCCATCCCTGCTCACCTGATGCAGCTTCCTTTTGTGATAGCTCGCTGCACCCTCACTGGTATGACAGTGTTTCAGGGTTTAAGACCCATTTTACATGTTAGAGCTGCACTTTGTAACTTCTTAATAAATCCAACTGTTTAAATTTTACATTCACAGGGAAGGAGAACTTTCCTTCAGTTTGGCCAGAAGAAGTTCTGCAGGTGTTTCAGACTGAGCTGGTGAACGGTGTCCTGGCCACAGTTCAGTCCTTTGATGGTTCTGCTAATGTGCTGTGTCTTACTCTGCCCACTGAAAGGGGTGGGGGGCAACTCCATGCCATTATCCTGGATGCCCTGGGCTTCAGGAATGACCCTAATCCATCCACCTGCCCAGAGCGTAACGAAACCAGCAGTAGCACATCTGTGACTACTTCAGCTGCACCTGACCACAACCAGCCGGAGTCTCTACCTGAGTCACTAAATCAGCTAGAAGATAGAAGCTGTTCAGGTTTTGCCACAGGCCAAACCAAAACCCCAGAACCAGCAACTCGGTGCGCTTCAGCTGCACCCGACACTGGTGGGTTAATGTACAACTTTAACATTATAGAATGAGGCTGTTTTATAACAAATTCTGTAAACTATGATTTTTTTATGACTACAGTAAAACAAAGTTTGTTAATATATTTTGTTATTTTTACATTAAACAATTTTTCATGATCCCAGTTGGTAAAGAAAATGTGACTTTAATCAGAGATTTGATCCTTTTTCCAGAAGAACCAGTAAAGAACAGTGGCGACCAAATGGAACCACTTTACCTGAATAATGCAGATGTTACTGGTATGTGTTTATTGAAACAGAACCTGAACCCTTGATGTGTAAACATGTTTTCATATTGTTTTCAGGCTTCACTGAAAATTTACTAAATCGTCTGTACGTTTTTACAGATCTTCCAACTTCGAGCTGCTGCTGTCTGAGCCTTAAAAAAGAGGTCGGTGCTGTGTTCAGTTCTTTTAGTTTTATTTAAAGAGGCCATTTCACAAAAATTTCAGGACTTTGTGGTTATTTCTTAAGTTTTAACCAGTAATATGAAACATTTTATATCTAAAAAACGTCAGGAAACACTTATTAACAGACCTTTCTATCTGTCTGTGTGAAGATTCGTCAGGCTTCGTCCGGCTTCAGGCAGCAACTCATTAATATTCATTATGCAAACATGTTGGACTCAGACTGGCTAACAAACTAGCCTATGAGAGCAAGGTATACTGTTTCCTGCCCCGCTGTGCATGACAACAGCACACTGAGTATTTTCCGGTTTGCTACATATCATGCTACAGCTTTTAGTGAGCAGCATGCTAGGCGTGGTTTCAACTGCCAGAGCCGATGAATACTAACAAGCAAAGGAGTCGTGACGAAACAGATACAGGCCGTTCGGACTCGGGAGAGCTCGGGTGTTATCTCCACCTGCGTAGTTTGAGAGATAAAAACTGAAAGAGAAGTTGTTGACCTGTTTTCACACCCACTATGAAGGTAAGAACACCTGTGGAGCTAAAATATTCAACAGAAACCTCAGAAAAACTGTTTGTAATGGAAGGGCCTCTTTAAAGAAAAAAAACGTTTGGACATATTTAATTACTGATCGATAATGTTATTTTTTTTCTGTTTTTTTTATACAGATTGACAAACTGGAGCAGTTGATAGAGCTGCAGCTCATTCTCATCAAGCAGTTAATGGAGAGAGAAAATAAGATCCATAACTAAATGTTCAGATTTCTCTCTCTTGTTTCTGTTTCTGTCTTTAGAGTTCATATTCTCATGCTGTGCTATATTCAAGGTTTTAATCTGTGGTACCATTCCAGTTTATTCTGTTTTTTATTTTTTTATTTTAATGTTTCTGGAAACACCCACTGTGTTCATACTCATTTCCTGTTAAGACAGCAGCAGAGGCATGTTCATCCTCGGTTATAATTACTTAGTCTAGCTCAAATGTGTATCGCACATCTGTTTCTTTGTTCACCTGCAGGGATCAAACCTCTAGTTTAACTGATTTATGTTTGACTCTTGAGTTGTGTGGAAAAGTTCTGTGTGGATAAAAACTTTAAAAAGTAAGAATTTTAAGGTGTTTTATTCGGAGAAAAAAAAACTTCAAGGTGGGCTGGATTATCACTGGTGGAAAAGCTCCTCAAGTCTGCTACACTCAGGTTGGATGAGAGGAAGAGCAGTAAACTCGTCACGCAGGTACATCAGGTGAGGTTAGAAGTAGGTGGGGTCGCTTCTATCCTGAAGCAAAGAGTTTTACCAGATCCGAGTGGTGCGGAAACTTATGAGGACCACATCGTGAAAGACCGTGGCAGTAATTCAAGGATCCGAACAGGAAATCCGCAGGGTAAGGAAATACATTTGTAACGGTGTGAAAACTGGTGCGTTTGATTTAATCATCTGATGGTCGCGGATAGAAGAAATCTTGAATAACAGCTAGTTTATGAGAGCGATGTCAAAACGAATCATGAATATGTTCAGCGACGCAATCTGAAGTCCGCGAGAAAAAGATGTTAAAAGATGCACGTGATATGAAGGTGGTATTTATACTACAAGCAGATTTAAGGTAGAAACTTTCAGCAAAGCAGACAAAATGTCATTCTGCGTCTGTCTTTCTACTTTGACTCGGATTCTTCTGTCACATTATTATTATTTATAAGGGTCATGACCTGTGAGCACGTCGGTCGTGACCCCTGACACATGACCAGATGTTGACCGCTAACAAAAGACAACTTGCAAGAACAAAATCAACATCAAAGACTCAAAACACCCCAAAGCAAAATACAGACAACTTTGACGCGCTGATCAATGACATGATCGTTTTTAATTTTCTTGACAGCATTGTTTACCTGTTGATGGTTTTTTAATATGTTTGTTCAACGTTATTTCTTTTGAAATGTTTTTGTTCACTTGGATGCTTAAACATTATAAATGAGTATTTGTTCTTCATATTTGTATCGTGATTATTTATAGAAATAATATAGAAAATGTATGCTTGAGGAAACTCATTTCTGTACAGTTTTCTTGTTGCGCCAATAAATAAACCGTCTCATAGAGTTTGGACGTTTTCCTAAAGTAACTTATTAACCACCGGCGGGCCCTTTAAATGACCCTAGGCTAACTACAGGCCTATTTGTGTTTGCACTAAATTCTAACGATTTAGAAAAATAAGAAAAGACACGTTTTACAGTCACACTGTTAATGAAACAAACACAAAGTAGCAACAAATATTTACTGTGTGAACACAGACAAAAATTAGATAATTTTCGTCCAGGTGAGCTTGACATCACCGTAACTCATCAAGAATCTGGGCTTTACGAAACTATCCACGGTCCAATCACAGGTCAGAAATGAACTGAGTAAAAACAATTGATGTAGCCTATTGATCAAACAATGGAAATCCAAAAAATCTAATTTCTGTTTTGTAAACTCCAAACGGAGAGGATATATTAAGAAAAATAATGTTCATTACATTTCAGTGCCTGAAAGCTTAATGCAATTGATGTTTTATACATACCCCCCAATTTACCCTTCTCTATCAATGATGTGAGTGCATGTGTGGTCTCAGCCAAGTCTTCTTCACACAAGGCTTGAATACGTTTAAAATTTCAGACATTGATTTATTGACCTGAGATTGTTTTTTAGCTTGTGTAAGATAAAGACCTGGTTCATCTTCTGGGCGGTTTCCAGCTTTTGCAACACGTTCCAAAACTTAATTGCACATTATTATTTTGTGTTTTTGCACTGTAGCTTCTAATCAGACAGATGTTGCACTGACGACTAACGTATTCCTACATTAACTCTGTTGTTTTTAAAGTGGTTATTTCAGGTGAGTCATTCTGGAAAACCTTTTAAACTGTTTGGATTTTTCACAAAGTGGCACACACTTCAAACACCAGTTAGTTCAATGGATTTTGTATGAAGCTGGACCAAAAAGTTGCACTCCTGTCTAACTAAGGTGTGCAGTGTGGAGTTTGTTCATCCATAGAACCATTTCAAAACAGATCTGTGATGGAGGTTTTGTCTTGTACTTACTGGAGCGATTTTCTAAATAATATAATACAATATAATATTAAATGAGCTCATCTGATGAGACAAATGGAGACCAGGATGGAATTTTATGAGTATTTTCTCTTCCAACTGGTGTGTAGAGGTTGTTAAGTACAGGCTTGTTCAAAAGAACATGGTGACAAGCTGATGGAGAGAGCAAAATCCTGAGGAATGCTTGTGAAGAAGCAGCCAACTTGTGAGACAGGTGTGTGTGAGTGTGTGTGCATGATTTACATGTAATGTGACTGCTTCCTCTTGCAGGCACGCATGCACCAAACTCTCAGTAAGAGACCGCTTGTTGCTGAGACACTGTAGCGAGCACACAACAGAGCATCATGATAATCTTCATCATCTCAGGTCTTGTCAGTCATCAGCCGCCATGTCAGTTCTGCAGATCGCTATCACAGACGCAAAGACTCCTCTTAACGCGAGGCTCCATTCTGCACACAATTCTGTCTCTGTCTCAGGAATACACACAGGTCTGTGCAGAGGGGTCTCCCTCCCAGACGTCCGCTGCCCACCTCAGTGCTCACAGTTAAGCAGGAGGCAGGATATTATAGCTGAGCTTATCGGCAGCTGGAGTTAATCCGACCTCATCAGCAGCATCCCCGGCCTCTTATATGAAGCCAAACACGGCGCTGACAGATGACATGTAGGGTTAGCACGCTAATGAGATGGTTATGAGGCCAAATTAGATCCTCACTTACAAGCCTTTTTAGATCCTTATGTGCAATCAAATATGATCTGACACAGAAATAGAACATTGCTTAATTAATTCTGGATTGTAACTATTCATCTGTTTACCAAAATTCCACCAAACATCAACTTTTTTTCTATAAATCTCAGCTGAAATTTGGAATTTACTTCTGTAAAAACTATACTATGACAAAATGGTGATATTTTGATGCACAAAAAGTGTAATATGAGACCAAGATTTATATGTTAATGCTGCTGCCAGTGGTTGATGGGGTCACCATGGTAACCATACACACCTGTGGTTCTCTCAGAATACAAATTACTGTACTGAGCTGTAAGTAGCAGAAGCATAAAAAGACCACTTGTTTTCTGTTTAGGTGTATAAACTGTGTAAAAAGTCTGAAATTTGTGGGAATGAAAAGATCTTGTTTAGAAAATCTTCACAGCATCATCATACTAATTTGAGTTTTCAGTGATAAAATGTACAAAAATCAGATTTATGTTAAAACCATAAATAATCTCAAAGACTTTGTTCAGTCAATAAGTTCATTATATTTTCTTTTTTCATACAAATATATTGTTTCTTTTGTTCAGACAAATACAAGATTTTTCTTTATCTTGACAGTCAAAATATGTCAAGGTAAAGAAAAAATATCTCGTATTTGTCTGAACAAAAAAAACTTCAAATAATTAAACTTGTTCAGTCATGTTAAGTTCAACTTTCTGTGACTTTTAAAACTCTGAACAATGATTCCACTGTGTCTGAGTAGTAGAGCTCAGAAGAGGGCAGTTTTCCTTCTTGTTTTGTCCAAATCTCATTATTCTTTATGTGGAAACGGCAGATTTATTGTGAATGTCAGTTACAATAATCTTCTACTAAATTTTATAGCACGTTTTAGGTTGAGATGCACATTTTGATTAATTTTTGGCATTATTTTCCTCAAAACTGTGGGAGGAAAAGTGAATCAAACATAGTGAAGGTAAATTAAGATAAACAAGTGAATAACATGGAGAGCATCAACGCTGATGCACAGAAGCACCGTAAAATCTCACTAAACAACAACAATACTTTTGTCAGAGCTAATATACTTTGATCTTTATACTATGTTACTTTTTACAATGATGTTCTTCTTGATTTGTTGTTGAATTGCAACATGATAAAGAGAATTATACTGGACTGTGTGACTTCTTCCCAGATTATAATTTCAATCCCAGTGTGTGTGGAAGACACTGAGACATTTATCTTAATACATTACACGTTTCTTTTTTCAGTCATAAACCTGAAGTGATAAGTACAAAATCAAAATAATGAACACACATCAAGTTTCTCACACACATTCTTGATGTGGAACCCATCGTGGGAAGCTTTGCCACTTTTATAAAATAAATCATGATTTTAAATCAACTTTTTTTTTTAAAGTTTGGAGCCATGTTATTTTATCTATTTTATTTGGAACTACACTGAATTCAGATTAATCCCACAGGTAATTTGATTTAAATGCAGTCTGAGAAATCACTGATGTTTCCAGAAAGTCTGACATCTTCCCCATTTTTTTCCAGACTAAGCACATTTTTTTCCCGATATCATTCCAGGTGTCCCAGCATGCACCCTGATAACCGTATCACCGCCCTCTTAACTCTGCTGCTCCTTCAAGGTTGGTTCATGGGTTGTATTTCTGTTCTGGATTCTGGTCTTGTCTGGTATTTAAAAACCTTGAAGAAGGTTTTAAAATACAACTTCTGGAAAGTTTTTCATTTACAATCCTGTTTCCCAAATAAAAAAAAACTTTCTTTGTTAAAGAAATTGTAATTAAAACAAAGTGCTGATCTGTAAATGATTTAATGAAACACAGGATAACATCAGATTTTTGTTGTGTGGGCAGAGACCACACTAGATGTTCCCCAAAAGAATTAAAAATATTTGTCAGACGTATTTTTTTCTGTTCGCCTCAGTCCCTTTAAAATTTACTCCAGCAGAGAGAAAATTGTTCCAGCACTTTGTTTTTAAATATGTGTTACATTAACATGCTTTTATGGATGGAAAAATTAAACTGTGTTCAAATATATTTGATAGAATTTAATTTCCTCCTTTTGAAGTCACTTTGCTTCTTTTCTGTCTGATATTTTTCGTGTTTCTTGATCACTTGCACTCTTGGACTTGAGCGTGTTTGTATTTGCCTGAGGAAAGACGAGGGAGTTGGGTAGAAATATCATCCCTAAGTTGTTTTCAAAAATGACAGCTTTAGCACTGTGTTGAGTATTTTAAGACTTTGAACTAAACCAAACCAAACCAGACTCTTTCACCTTGTCAGGAGGCCTCCTCCTTTTTTTTCCCTGCTGACAACCGTTAACATGTTGCAGCAGTAAATATCCGTCTAATTCTCTGTCACACTGAATTTCAACACCAGTCAGAAAGTAAAAAAAAAAAAAGCTGATTTAAACAGCTGAATGTAACATAAATCTTCCTGACTGTGGGATGATTATTTCAAAATGGATACCAGCTCCGCATCAGGAGGATTTATGCTCAGTAACTCTCTGGTTTTCTTACGGTAGTTATTTTCACCTTAAAGACAAACTTTCAGTTTATTAGAAGAACTTTGGCTGAACAGACAGACTTTATGTTCAGAGCTCTAGGGGCCGCTCGCCAAGGCCCTTAAACTTTTACTTTTAAGTGCACTTCGAGGCTGAAATAATGTTGGAATCGAGGGCAGATGGAAAGGTCAGGACTGTGAAAGGTTGGAGCTCCAGCTCCTGGTTTGCAGGTGGTGCCTCTCTGATGATTAGTGTCGTCTTCTGAAATGATGAGCTTTGGAAAGACTAGAGTTTCCTGGTTATTTAACTGAAGTATTTTATATAAAAATTGTATTATTATGTCATATTTTTACCTTTGTAGTAGTTCTTTAGTTGTTAGCCATGTCCATGGTCCTTCTCAGTTTTATTGTTTTGTCAGTACTGTTAGTTTCAACAAGATTTAATTCTACAGATTTTTGAGGAAAGTATCTTTTTATAGAGATAAAGCTCTTAAAAACTTTAACATGGGTGCATAAAATTGTTGTTTAAGGGGTAAATGTATTCATGGTTACTTTTTCAGTTGATTTATGTTAATATGAATCTGTTGTTGTGTTTGCTCTGCTTCGTGTCTTATTTATTACAATTTTGCACAACTTTCAGTGTTGTTTTCCATTATTGCTGTTTTAAACAATATGTCATCCAACCAAAGTTGTTTCCCTGGTAAGTCATCAACTTTTTCTTTACAACTCATTGTGCTGAAAAATCAGCAACACTTTAAAACAAAGTAACTGTTGGCGATTCCTTTGAACTTTTGTTCATGTTACTAACTTTGAACTTTTCTGTGCTTTTTTGTGTTTTTCTGCCACTTTGATTACAGTGGAGGCCAAAATTATTAGCCCCCTTATGAACACTCATGATTTCTCCATGTAATAACAACAAATGTTTGTNATTTTGGCATCAAATACACTATAAAAAACAATGTCCACTAAATACACTGAGTTGAAACAAGAAAGGGCAAAATGAGACATCCAAAAGTATTAGTCCCCTGGCCATTAATAGTCAATAGTGATCCCTTTCTGAGCCAACACTGACAACAATCTCTTGAAGTAGTTCTTTACAAAATTTGCACAGGTCTACTGAAGAATTTTGGCCCATTCTTCAATTACAATTTGTTCTAGCCGGCTCAAATTGCAGAGTTTCAGCATGGACATTCACTTTGAGCACCCCCCCACAGATTTTCAATAGGATGGAGATCTGGGCTCTGAGTGGACCACCCAAGATCTTGGTTTTGGTATCCTTGAGAAACTGTCGGACTTATTTCAATGTATGCTTTAGGTCATTTTCTTGTTGAAGACCCAGCGATGACATAGGCCTAGACTACATGCAGATTTCTGCATATTCTTCCTCAAAATATCAACATGTTGTTTTCATGACACCGTGTACCTGAACAAGGCTCCCAGTGCCTCAGGCTGCAAAACAGCCCCATAGCATGATGCTCCCACCACCATGTCTAACTGTGGGTACTGTGTTCCTCGGGTTGAAGGCGTCTTACTTTCTTCACCAAATGTAAGCAACATCCATGTGCCCAAACAGTTTCGGTTTGCTCTCATCAGACCAAAGCACAGACTTCCAAAACTCATCTTTACCTTTCAACTGTTCACTGGCAAACCTCAGTCGAGCTGTGATGTGCCACTCTATGAGTAAACGGGTTCTTCTAGGACAATTATCCTGAAGCCCATCATGATGAAGAGCCCTTACAGCTGTGTACCTTGAAACATCAAGTCCAAAAGAGGCCTGGTCAGCAACAGTCATCTTGTTTGAGACTTCTTGCTGACCTTTCTGACTAGTTTCCTCTAGAAACTAGAGGAGTTCTTGAAATCTTGTACTTACGGTCATGACCAGGTTTGTTTCTTATAGAATTTGTCTCCTTGTATTTGATGCAACGTCCAGCAGTTCTAGACACTTTGAATCACTTGGAAATGGCAGTGTAGCGTTCCCCCTTATCATGAGCCTCTACCATCTTCTTTCTGAGCTCTAGACTGATTTCCATTGTCTTTGGCTTGGTGAGTAACAGTAGTCTCTCCCTGTTCCTTGGAGCCAATTGACTGCACAGGTGTGGTTTCAAAGCTTATTAGTTAATTACTGTAGGTGTGTTTCTGAAGCAAACATTTACATAGAGCTAATATTTTTGACCACCCCATTTTTTTTCCTATTCTGTATTTTATATGACAAAATGTACCAAAGGATACGGACATAGTACTTTCTACAATATGTCCACTTGGTGGAGGTCTGCGCTCTCCGAGTGCTTTTCTAGTATAAAGTTTCTTCAGTGCTGCAAACATTGCGAAGAAATTTAGAAAAATGTTCCATCGAACAGGCGTGTTTGTAGAGTCTTATTAGTGTGGACTTTCACATTCATGTCCCGTGTTGGACAAAATGCCAATGTGATCGGTCAGGGTTGCCGGGGGGATTAGGCATGTTCACAATAAATCACGTGACCCTCCTGCCTGTCCACGCTGTACATGTGACTGAACAGAAGAATGTCCTCTCAGTGAATGGAGCAAAAAGAAGCGTTTTCTTCACTTGTCTGTTCGCATTAGCGTTGATAGTCAATTAAGCTTTGCACAAAGGGGTCAAGTTGAAATCTGTGCCGGCTTAGTGAAAAACATCTAATTTATTACTTTTCAAAGGATATAATGATGATATATTTAACATGAAGAAGCAGTTATTGTTCATTCATCAACATGTGAGTTTCTGTTGGGAGATTTTATAACACAAATAGACTCATTTTACAACTTCAGAAGAAATACTTATATCATGTGGGTTGATGTAAAAGAACCCAGATGCAGGCTGGAGTCAGAGGCTCGAGCATAACGTTTAAATAAAACACTTTAATTAAACACAACAAAAGGTCATGGCAGCACAAAAGAAACTGGCGACAAGAAGGCAAGAGATGGGAGAGGGGAGTGTTTATGCTGAGGGTGGGTGATTACTGAGTGGGTGCAGCTGGGGAGAGAAGGGCAGGGAAACTAATGAGAGGAATATGAAATAGATGAGTTACTAAGTAACAGGACATGAGGGCAACAGATATACACTAAATAACATCTGAGACACAGAGAGAAGAAATCCAATTTTAAACTAAAAAACAAACTCACAAAATGAATCTCAGGCAGACAGAAGAGAGCCGAGTAAGCAAGACAAAAGAACAGGGAAAAGATACTAAGTGAAAAAGGAAACACAAAATCCCTTCAAAATAAAATCCTGGAAAGACTCATCATAAGAGAAAACCCCCAACCCCCACCCCACCCCCCAAAAAATAATGTATTTCTAATGTGCAGTTTTTTTTTCATTAATTCTCTCATAATTCCTGTCAGATTTATCTTAAAATCTTATTGGGAACTGCTAAACTTTTCAAACATGTAGGCTACACCATTTCATAAAAAATTAAAAATATATATGTATTTAAAATAGATTGTATTGATTGGTCATTAAGGCTTGAAGTGGATCTTAATGTCATTAGGCGATAAAGATATTTTAATGATCTTTATTTTCTTTCTATATTCTAGTTCTGCAGAGTACATCTGTGCAGGAAATCCAAACCAGCCATGAAAATATTGTAAAGATCAACTCAGCAGCTGAAAGTAAGTATCTTTAAAAAAGCTGGTAACAGGGTGTTCAATGAGTTATGATGTGCACACGCCCGAGGCACGGTGTGCACGGCTGTTTTGGAATAGCTACACATCCATTTCGTACTATCTTGTCACACAGTTGAAAGTCTTTGGCTGATTTTTGTTTTAACACCCATCCTGCTCACCAGATATTTAGTGGTGAGACCAGCCATGTTGTCTGGTTTGGAGACAGTACTGAGGCAGAGACAGGGGACACAGCTGGAGGTAGCAGAAATGAACATGTTGAGGTTTTTTGAGAGTGATGAGGATGGACAAGAGGAGGAATGAGTCCATCAGAGGGACGACACAGATGTTTTAAAGATAAAGTCAGACTAAGAGGTTTGGACATGTACAGAGGAGGGATAGTGGGTTTATTGGGAAAGGGATGCTGAGGTGCCAGGCAGGAGGTCTAGAGGAAGACCAAAGAGGAGATATATGGATGTAGTGAAGAAGGACATGAGGTTGGTTTGCGTGAGAGTAGAGGAAGCAGAAGACAGGCTTAGAAGGAAGAAGAAGAATCTAGAAAATGTTTCTTTGAACTTAGAAATGTTTCTTTTTCCTTGTTTTGCCTTTTATCCAACATTTTTCCAGTGCACTGCTGGCATCAAATTCTGTATTTATTTATTTACATTTTTTTGCACACTGACACTGAGAACCATCTCCTTTCTGCTTGTATCTGTTAAATTAAATGTTTGAATTAAATAATAAACTATAGATAAATGTTTTGCTGCATTTTAGAAAACACCATTGATTTTCTGCCAAAAGGCACAAATGAACCTAGACGACCAACAGCTCATACTGGAACTGCAGAGGAGCAATGAGTGACTTTGCATCTGATGCTTGTGTGTGTTTGTGTGTCTCCACGGTAAGCGATGCAGTGCTCAGCAGTCATGGATGTCCTCTTCCTCATGGACGGCTCCTACAGTGTGGGGAAAGGCAGTTTTGAAAGATCCAAACACTGTGCAGTCAAACTTTGCCAAGCTCTAGACATTGGACATGACAAGGTTTGTTTGCTGTCACGTCAGGTTTCTCCTTACATCAGGTGAGTCACACCTATTTTAATTCTTTTTTTGTGCAGGTGCGAGTTGGTTTGATTCAGTTTGGCTCCACTCCTCGACTTGAGTTTTCCTTGGATGCATATTCCACCAAACAGGAACTGAAGAAGCACATACAGAAGATTTCCTACAGGTGTGTCTTTTTTCATCCTGCTTGCAACAAATGAATGCTGTTGTTTAGGAAGGGTAGCTTTACTGTAATGTGGAATCTACAAGTCATCAACGTGCATAAAATGTAAATCTACTTCCTGAGTTTAACTGAAGAGATAAATTGAAAAATCATTCAAAAAACAACATAAAACAACATCTGTCTAATATTGTGTTGATCTAACCTGTCTGGATATGGTTAGACATCTGAAAGCATCCTGAGTTAACTAATTATAAACTTAAGCAGAAGTTTGGTGAAGTTTTTTAAATTAGACGTATCATTTCAGAACAAATCCTGTTGGAGTTAAATCATTAAAATTATTCAACTGCAAGTGATCTTAATGTTATGGCTGACTAGTTATACTGATTTAAATGGGGAGAAGATTTTTATCATGTTTCAACCATGAAAATGTATAAAGATAGAGGACACGTCTCAGTCAACTTCCATTATTCACAGCTAAATTAAAGCTAAATTATCTCATTAATGGACGCTGCCTTTTTCTATTTTGGGACCAAAGTCTGCTATCTGAAGGTGTTGAGTTGAAGGTCTTGCCCGCTTACCTGTACACAACCACAGTGTTTTTAAACATCACATGACATCTTAAAGTGTCCTTGACACACAATTTTTACCTCCACCAAGGAGGTTGTGTTTTTGTTGACGTTGGTTTGTCTGTTTTTTTTTTGTCTGTTAGCAACAAAAAAATTGTGAACAAACTTTCAGTAACAATTTACAATAAGGTACACAAAGTTATGCTTCATTACTAGGGAACGACTTATGGTGCGTTCACACCGGCCCAACTGTCAACGTCAGAAACATCAAGTTTACATGTAAAGTCTATGGTGGAGTCCGTCAGAGGAGTGTCAGAGTCTCTGCGTCGCTTTGTGAGCGTTAACAGCGTCAAATTTTAAAGCTTTTCAAGCGTTTCAGGCGTTGAAGCTTGAAACACGAGCAACGCAGAAGTTTAGCTAGCTGAACTTTTGTCACTCTTGAAGTGGTATGTCAACCAATCAGAGCGTCTCATCATAGTGACGTCACTGCACGTAACCTGAATGAAGTCAAACAGGTGCGGGACAGACGGCAGTAGCGCTGGAAGCAAACCTCATCCATATGTTGCTCCTGGAGCAAATGGTTTAACTCCTCAAACTCAGAACGCATCTGAAGAAACGGAGTAAAAAAAGCCAATCCACTCTCTCAATATGATCCGCCATTGCTCAGAACATCCGATAACAAAGGAAACCCTGCCTACGCGCTCTTTTTAACGGTCAAGCGTCACAAGCTTCAAACTTGAAGCGTTGTGAACATTGCTTGACGTTGACAAAGCGGCCGGTGTGAACGCACCATATGAGTAATGAACCAGGGACTAATAGTTAACCAATACTTACTGGTAAAACATCTACCAGTCTTATTCAGGGACTGATGGTTAGGTGTCTAAGAAACAGATGAGGCATGAATTAGGGATTATAATAATATTGCGTTCTAGAATGCGCCGCGAGGTGGCAGCAAATTGTAGTAGCTCTGTCTTTGCTATCGTGATTTTTTAAAATTACAGCCGTCTTTTGACAGACTTCAGCTGTCAAATTAGTTTTGTTTTAAAGGGGATTTTGCATCGGTTCGGGGGCTGTGCTGCACGGGAGAGTTTTTTGGATGTTTTTGGCTCTTTTTGGCTGTTTCCAGATTTGGTTATGATGAGTCTCCATGGCAACGGAAGACTTGTTTATCAGCGTGACCAACTGATAAAACTCTCCCAAATCAAAATTAACAGTGAAATAACACAGCAAATCCCGCTGGAGTTGAAGAGAAAGAGAAGAGGACGCAGGGCAGGAGTGAAGCAGAGAGAAAAGCGGTGGAGATTTAAACCGTTTCTTCCAACTGTTTTGATGGGTAACGTCAGATCGCTAGCTAACAAAACGGACGAGCTCGAGGTGCTAACCAGGTCCCAGAAAGAGTACAGAGAATGCAGTTTTATGTGTTTCACCGAGACGTGGCTGCATGAACACATCCCGGACAGTAACGTGTCTGTACACGGCTTTATGACGGTCCGCGCAGACCGCAGTAAGCAACTCAGCGGGAAGCTGAGGGGAGGTGGTATCTTAGTGCTGGTTAACCAGCGTTGGTGTCATCCTGGACATGTCACCGTAAAGGAGAAGATCTGTACGAGGGACATCGAACTGTTAGCTGTGAGTTTCCGTCCATATTATTTACCCAGAGAGTTTACCTGTGTTATTCTGGTAGCGGTTTATATAATACCTGGTACCGCTCCAGAAACTGCCTGTGATGTCATCAGCTCCGTTGTTGCGAGGCTACAAACACAGCATCCAAACTCAGTTATGGCGATCTCTGGAGACTTCAACAACGTCTCCCTCTCTACAGCTTTACCAACATTCCAACAGTTTGTCAG
>SSNP01000026.1:5096285-5162678 GCA_006937955.1 Pachypanchax playfairii
TTGTTGGAAAAAAAAAAAAAAAAAAAAAACTACTACAACATTGAATTTCCCTTCTGGGATAAATAAAGTATTTTTCATTTCATTTCATTTCATTTCATTTCATTTCATTAATGTAATGCCTGTAGACTCTTTTGTAAACTTCAATAAGGATGCAAAGCATTTGCAATGTCACAGTGACGTACCACTGCTGTATCATCTTGATTTCACTTGTCTTTTCATTTCACGACCATTACTTTGTGCAGTGAAGCCTCCTTCCAAGTACCTACTGAGGAACGAATCATTACTTACTCAGTACCTAACAATTACCAACTACATTAGTGTATCCTAAAGTAAAGTGAAGCCTCCTCCCATTGACCTTAATGTGAAGATCAATACTGTATGTGGTTTAAAGGATGGTAACTACATGATAAATTCAAACGTTTTATTTTGGCAGGTTGGCCTCCAACAGTTCAACAAGTCTTTGCATCTAAGATTTAAATTTGTTTTATGAATCACAATATGTGTTCAGTCCAAGGAACTAAAGAAAAAATATGTTACATTGGGATTTTTTTTTTATTAAGTTTGTTTAGCTTTTCACTGTATTTTATTTAAAGAGGCCATTTCATACAAATTTCAGGACTTTGTGATTATTTCTTAACCAGTAATATGGAACATTTTATATCTAAAAAAACATCAGGAAACACTTATTAACAGACCTTTCAATCTGTCTGCATTCGGGTGGTTCTGGCGCCTTCCGTCAGGCTGCTTCGTCAGGCTTTGGCAGCAGCTCGTTCATATTCATTATTCGAATTTGCTGGACTCAGATTGGCTAACAAACTAGCCTATCAGAGCAAGTTATACTGTTTCCTGCCCCGCTGCAACGTCAGACATCATGTCTTCCTGTTTGCTACGTCTTATGCTACAGCTTTTAGCCAGCAGCATGCTAGGTGTGGTTTCAATTGCGGGAGCTGCCAAATACTATTGAACATAGGAGTTGTGACGAAACAAATATAGGCCATTCGGACTCGGGTGTTATCGCCACCTGCGTAGTTTGAGAGATAAAAATTGAAAGAGAAGTTGTTGACCTGTTTTCACACCCACTATGAAGGTAAGAACACCTGTGGAGCTAAAATATTCAACAGAAACCTCAGAAAAACCGTTTTTAATGGAAGGGCCTCTTTAAAACAATTTTGAAACATTATTGACTTTTAAATCATAATGGTTCTACTATAATTATATTTCAAAAAATATTTTTCCAAACTTCTCTCTGTCAGAGGAGGCAGCACTCAGACTGGCCTGGCGCTAAAATATGTCCTCAAGAAAGGTTTCCCAGGTGGGCGTAATTCCTCCAGCGTCCCTCACATTGCCATCCTGCTGTCAGATGGGAGGTCTCAAGGCAACGTGCTCCAAGCAGCTACACAGCTGAAAGAGATGGGCGTGGTCTTGTTTGCTATTGGCTTGCGGTTCCCCAAGTAAGACTTATAGTTTTTAAATAATATTTGTCAGTGATGATAGATTGAGCTTCATGTGCTCCTTTTGAAAACAGGCTTAAAGGAAGTTCAACTCTTTCTGTTTTGCAGGTGGGAGGAACTACATGCTCTTGCAAGTGAGCCAATGGAAAGTCACGTGTTCTATGCTGAACATTTCCATGATACGGTCAATGGCATCTACACAACAATGAGCACGTTCTCTGTCTGCAGTGCAACACCTACAGGTTGGACTCCTAATTGACTGCAGTTACGACCATCTTTTGTTCTAATGATCAGAACAGGAACATGTGAATCCTACATTTTATTTGGGTCTTTCCTTACATCCTTTCCCAAGTCCTTTTGATTTGCTCAGTCTGACCTTTTGTCAGATATTGGCTATCATTCCTCAGTGTTCCCCATCAGTCCCAACAGTTTTGTCTTTTGTCCTGTCCTGTCTTGTCTTCCAGGTTGTCAGGTGGAGTCATTTCCCTGTGAGAGGAAAACACAGGAGACTGTAAAGGAGCTGCAGGGGAGTTTCATGTGCTGGAAAGGTTCCAAGGGATATTCCCCATACACATCTCTCTGTCCTTACTACAGGCACGTGTGCATTTTCACAGAACAGTGACTAATCTCTGTCCCAAGATCATGCCCACATGGGCTATAGGTGCTTCAGCAGCACATAACAGCAGATCTGTAGGAAGTTATGCAGTTGGTTTAAAACATGATAGATGAATGATGTACTGTATCTTCAACTTAATTTAAACATATATTATCTGATTATGTAACATTTGACCATCTTTGTTGGAGTGACTGGATCAGTGCCTAGCTGTCAATGTGTTGTTGTGATGCTGTTTATAAAAACAGGCTAGATGGATTCTGTCAGTCCTTCTCAGGGGAAATTTATCTGACTTTTAGCTATATGAATTTAAAGGGAAGCTGCATCTTTACCAAAAGAAACAAAAAACATCTATGCCTATCAGGTTAATCTTAGACAACAACCAATTTAAAACATTAGTTATGTTGCAACTGTTTATAATGCTGCTGCATATTGGAATAATTGGTTAGTACTGTTGCCTCGAAGCTAGAAGGTCCTGGGTTCAACATCCCAACTACAATGTTTTTCTTCTTCATGGAATTTTGCATGTTCTCTTAGTGAATTCCTGGGTTTTCCTTCAGAAACTCCAGTTTCTCTCTTAGCCCCCAAAACACGAGTGTTTAGTTAATTGGCAACTTTAAACAGGTCCTAGGTGTGAGTGTGTGTGAATGGTTGGGTAATGACCTCTCCAGGGTGAACCCTCTTGTCCAATGACTGCTGTATTTTTCAGGTATAATAAGGTTTACAGAAGACACGCCTCAGTCTGCCACAGAACTCTTTGTTCAGGTGAACACCTCCCTCCCACTCTTCACCTTTATGTTGTACTAATCAACACAGAGTACTTCTGATTTTGTCACATCTGAGTGTTTCAGCTCAGCAAACACACTTTAATATCCAACAAAAGTAACTGCAGTTTTAAAATGTTGATTTAATTCATTTATTATGTGAAAAAAGATTTCCAAACCAACCTGACCCAAGGTGATAAAGTAATTGTTCCCTATTCAACAACAGATGAGGAAGTTCTTTTCACAGCACTGTACTTTCTGTCATTTTGTCTGATGTCCATCATTAGATCCATGTGACTCTCAGCCCTGTATGAATGGTGGGACTTGTGTAACAGATGGTCCAGAGGGGTATCGCTGCGTGTGTCCACCTGGCTATGGAGGAGACCCACAGTGTGGTCAGTACACTCACTAGTACACTAATATCCAACGTTGTGGAGAACAAACTAATTGATCCCTTGCTTCTCCCTCAGCTCCTGTATTATCTCTGGACTGCTCTGTGGATTTACTCTTCCTGCTGGAGGGCTCCGACACTCTCACGTTAGAAGGTTTCATGCGCCTCAAATCATTCTTTAAGCGCTTCCTGCAGACTGTGATTGGGTCCAACAGCCCCAGTGAAGTGGGCCTGGCAGTGTTTGGTGTAGAGACTCGAGTAGAGGCTAAGGTTGGAAAGTTCAGGGGTAATCTGGGGGGTCTTCTTAAAGCTGTAGATGCTCTTCAACCCCCTGGTGGTCAGACACTGACAGGCCAGGCCCTCCGCTATGTTACCCGTCATGGCTTTGTGAGCAAGCCAGTCTTTGCTGACGTCTCAGATGACCTTCCTCGTGTGGTGGTGCTGCTCACCGCCACTCCTGCTGCTGACGAGGTAGTTGAGGCTTCTAAATATGCACGAGACAGAGAGATCTTCCTTATTGGAGTGGGACCTGATGGCTTAAAGGAGCAGCTGAATAACATCACAGGAAATCCTCAAAGGACTCTGACATACACGTCAGCTGACAGGCTCACAGCAAAGATACCTGAGCTGAAGGCCAAGATCTGCAGTGTGGATACACAAGGTACTAACTGACAGATAAAGAGCTTTCTGAAACTCAAAAAAATACTTTATGTGTACTTCTACTGATTTCACAAAACATTTGAAAAGCTGAAAATGGAAAACTTCTTATTTCAAATAATCTTTACTGGAAACCAACCATTATGTTTTTTAATGTCTTTGCTGATACATTACTGCAAAAGGTGCTACGTTAGCACCACCTTTAGGGCAAATAGGAGTTTACCAAGTCTGTGTGACGATGAATGATCCAAAATCCTTTTTAAGTTAGTAAAGGTTAAAAATGTGCAAGAATCATTCAGTTTATCAGCATGTATGTGGGTTTAATTCCACAGATTATTTCTTGACTGAACATGATGAAGGTAGAATCATAATGGCATATTTGGCTGCATGCAGTCAAGAAATATAACTGATTTTAGGACAAATAAATTCCTGAAATGTAACAAGTAAAAAATGTTAAATCTTGTAAATCTCTTAAATATTAAAGGAAAAAATAATCATCTTAATTCTAAATTAGTTTGCTTAGTTTTTTTTTTTCTTATACAAAGTTTTGGATTTTAGAGGGATTTCTAATCTGAATCTTATTTTTTGTATGAACTTGTATATAATAGACAGTAACTGAAGTTTTTGTTGTTGTTTTCAGGTTGTCTGGGCCAAGCTGTAGACCTTGTGTTCGCCCTGGATGCCTCAGCTGGCGTTGGCCGTGAGAACTTCGTCACCCTGCAGAACTTTGTCCGCGGTCTCACCGTCCAGTTTGACATCAATCGTGATGTGGCTCAAGTAGCCCTTGTAACCTACAGCAGAAGAGTCAACACAGTCTTTGGCTTGGACACCTATGATTCTGGATCTGCTGTTCTTAAGGCTGTGGATGATGCTAACTACATGGGGGGCGTGGCATCAACCGGTTCAGCTCTACTCCACATCTACTCCAATGTCCTGACGATAGCTAACGGTGCACGACCAGGGGTCAACAAGGCCGTGGTGGTGGTGACAGATGGATCAGGCGGGGACGATGCTGTTGTACCTGCTCAGAAGATAAGAGACAGTGGAGTTTCAGTTTTCATGGTCGGTATTGGAGATGTCCAGAAGGACAGACTGATGTGGATCGCAGGTTCAGAGGAGTTCATGATCTCTGTGCCATCTTACGAGGATCTCAAGTACTTTGAGGATGTACTGGTGCAGATGCTGTGCACAGGTAAAAATGCAAACTATTTTTTTGCATTTTTTCTAAAACTTATTTGCATGGATAGAAAAAAAATGAAAAGATGTTTAAAGTTGCTAAAATGTGTTTATTTTGCTTGTAAATAAATGTCTGATTATTTCTATTTGTCAGAGGTGAAGAAACCTGTAAACTTGTGCAAGCCCAACCCATGCATGCACGACGGCATCTGCATTCTGTCAGGAGGAAACTTTAAGTGTCAGTGCAAAGGCTACACAGGACCACACTGTGAAACAAGTAAGAAAAGTCTTCTTCTGCCTTTTCTAATTAGACCAGAAACACAGCAGTGTTACTGCTCAAAGTGTCAGTGTACAGATTGTCTCCAGTGGCCTCATCTCTGGTCTGATTTCTTCTAGGAAACAACAGGTCTTCATCCAGAGGGGATATTCCAAGACCTGCCGGTCTGAGAAAGAAGAGCAGACAGAGGAAGAGCCATCAAGAGCTCCTACATCACTATAAACTACACCGTCGGAGACATGCTGCCTGACGTGCAGAAACAACACATACATAGACAGAAATGATATAACACCTCTGAACCAGGGATGATTATGGAGTAAAGGGAAACCAGATGTTTACCGTCTCGTCAATATTTAAATGCAAATTGAACATATTTCTTGTTTGTACTGTGTTTCTATTTCTGTTTTCATTTATGTTATTTACCATTTTCAATGGTCTTTGTATTATAAACAAGTTTTTTTTTCAATAAATAGCCAAAGATGTTTTTAATTACATTTTTTCAGTAATGATTTATCACCCGGTATGTTAGTTCCAGCTTACTTGTATCCTTTGACCATTTCAAAGTTACACTATGTCCATTTTCAATCAACATAATGGAAAATTATTTCAAAGTAAAGGATGACATCTTCATAAACAGTAAGAGATTTTTCCCTTTCAGGACATTTTATTTGAATAAAAAGTGCAGTTTAGTTAGCAATACAAGCCAAAAGGCTGAATTATGGCGTACATAGATTTACATCTTGGCTACCAGCATACATGAACCAAGCTACAATCTGAAAATGTACAAAATGGACAATTTAGAAAAGGGGCTTTTTTTTCCTTTTCTTAAAATTTAGAACTGTACAAATTTAGAAAATGGGCTTCGTTTTTTCTTTCTTAAAATTTAGTGGTTATTTAAAAACAAAATCTGAAACAAGCATTTGTCGCAAAATGCTTCAGATTTTTTCTTTGTGAAAGAATATCCAGTGGTTTTTAAGTAAACAGCTCAGGCTTCTCTGTAATTGGTTGTTGGTAAGAAGTCACTGAAGATGAAACTCGTTGAAGACGGGAGGAGGATGCAACTGTCCAACACTCGTGGTGTTTTCAAGCCAAAGCTTTGTGGTTCTCTGGAACTTTGCGTCTAGGTGGTAGATTTTTTCTCCCATTCCTGTAAATCCAATAAAAGAAATGCATTTGAATCCAAACTATTCAGACATTTATTCTTTTGTTTGATGTTCTTGCTGCCTGTGTGTTTAAAATCTAGTTTCACCTTAGCTTTCTGCATGACATTGCCTTTCGTGGCCATCATGGAGGTGGGTCTGTTTTTCAGAGCTGAGGCGGAGTTGACCGGAGAAGCTGAATCTACACTTGTGATGTTGGACGGTTGGGAGGAAGGTGCTGAGGATGTTGATAATGATGATGTTTGGGGATTGGGCATTGTTGCTGCTTTAGTCTGAGGAGGTAAAAGGCAGTGAGAAACTTTACATGCAGCAGATTGATTTATTAGAGCCACTGAAGTGGTAAATTACCATGGGTGTGTCCTGGAGGCTGCTGTCCAGTGTGGTTCCCAGTGTGAAAGGCCCTGACTCAACTTTCTTCAGATTTTCTTTCACTTCTACCAGTCGGAGCTCCACCTCTACCCTGGAGCGCTCTGCCTCTCGACATGCTTCATCCTGCTGCTTCAGGCGGGTCTCTAAATAGACTTGCCGCTTGGGATCTGATGATTATTACCAGTAATCAGTCACAGTATGTCACCGTAAACTCTAACAGCAGTAATATATCATGACAGTAAAGTGAAGATGTACCCTGGCAGGTGCTGAGCTCTTCTTTAATGTCTCTTTTCTCCTTCTTCAGGTTTGCCAGACTACTCCTCATCTCGTCTCGTTTTTTTTCCAGATGATCTCGCTCATCTATGAATCTCCGCATGTCTGCCTCAGTACGATTCTTGCCGAGTTTTATCTCAATGGTGACGGGACTCCCTGGAGGAAAAGTGTTGATAATTTCAATTAATTTCACCATTTCATTTAAGTGGATTCCAAATGTTTATCCTGGCCTCTACATGAGGAAGCAAGAAAAAAATATGATAATTTAATGGAACAGTGATTCAAATCTTCCGTCCTCTGTAAAGCAGGGACTTTGGTTGTAGAGAATCTAACTTTCCACTAGAGGGAGCCATAGTAATAAGCCCAAGACCTTTGTTTTGCAAGACACTCTGTGCTAATCAACAGCAAGACTGTGCAGTCCTCCAGCAAAGTCATGGTCTCCATTTGGACTCACCTATTGTATGGGCCTTCCTTCGTCCTGGTTGTGGACTGTAAGGGGATTTGCCAGCAGGAGTCTGAGCTCCTGGAGAACTGAAGACTTGTGGGATTGCCACACTGTTTCTCTTGGGAGTCTCCAGGGTTTGAGGGGAGTTCTTGACTGTTGAACTTTGTTCTTGTTTGCTGGTGGCAGAGGTTGAAGTTGAGCCGTTTAACAAGAACGCTGAATCTGGCTCAGTACGGTTAGTTGAAAGGACCTGGAATTCAAGCATTTTCCATAGAGATTTTTTAGTTAAATGCTACGTTTTGATCAAAGTTTTAGCTAGCATTACAAGGTGAGCACATATACAAACAAAAGCAAACCATGTTGCACCTTCATATTCTTTAAAGTAGTAATAAACAGATAATACCATGGATACCCACGCACTATAATAGTTCTACAGGCCTTAAAAAAACTTTTATAACCCTTTTTTATAAACACATTATTATCTTGCGAGAGATTTTGGATGTAGTGCACAGTCATTATAATAATGCAAATCTGGGGCACGTTGATTGGTGGCAGGAAGAAGGGGGGTTGACACCATACGATGTATTTCCAACATGGCACTCACTGTGGGACAATATTATACAATATTACCATTTGAATTACTGGCAAGTCTCTGATTGTTGGAATAATATCAGGGAGCTCGGTGTTGGGGAAACCCGAGGGGTGACGTGATCCACCCACGGATGAACATGAGCCGGGCTTGGGAAGCCGCTAGTGGCTGGCTAGCGGTGGGTGCTACTTGTGGGAGGCTCAGAGTGGACGGATGCCACTCAGCAGAGCTGGTCGGGACTCGGGAGTGCAATTGGTGATTGAGGCTTGGTCGTTTTGGATGTATGCTGTAGAACGGAGGCTGACAGGAATGAAACACTTAGAGATTGGCTTAGAACATATGCAGGAGGCAGACGAACGCTCGGGCTAGGCCAGAGGAGAGGACCTGGTCGGGGAGTGTCAAAATCCGAACGGATGGTGAGTTAATATTTATTTTATGCACTGTAAGGGCTTTGATGTAGCTCATGAAAAACTCCTATAGCAAGCTCACTCGAGCATGTATTAAGTAGCTGTTCACTGTACAGATACAGTATGTTTGCTCTCAGTTTTGTCAGTTAGCTCTGTCGCTGGACTGAATAAGTGGGGGAGAGGGGCGGGGCGGGGCTGATTTGCAGCAGCATTAGACTGCAGTGTCCAAATATGACACATCCGGTTTGGCGTTAAGATGGGGGCAAAATTAAAACCTTGCGTTTGAGCGCACGTGCATGTGGCCTGGTTAGAAAAGCCAGGGGTAAACAAACGCTTCACCTTTAAAAATTATCATTCCAGCATTAGGCAACCATAATATAAATGTTTTCATGTGGAAAAATGCTAATTTCAGTTTATGATCCTTTTCACATCCTCACACACCAGTTTATAAATTTGTTTTCTGGCCAACTCCAAGTCTGTAAGACATTTTTTGTCATGTATCTGTATTTTCATCACTATTTAGGATAAGGAAAATGTGTTTTGGATTAGCATACCTCTTTATTTTGACTTGAGGAACCTTTATGGATTTCAACAACAGTTGGAGACTCTTTAAAAATTTCTTTGCCTGTGAAAGTTTTAGGATCACTATTAGGAAAAGTGCACAGGGGAACTAGGTCCAGATAAACTCTGCTGTCGTCCTCTTCTTTAGCATCCTGTGACTGCGTCTTATTATGCTCAGGAACTTTGTTGCCCTCACAGTTTGGCACGCTGTTCTCTTCAGTATCCTGTATGAGACAGAAGGTGGATGTTAGTGATGGAAAGCAGCCAGATATGAGGAACATGTGTCAAAATAAAACTGAAACTGAAAATAAAACTGAAACTGAAAATAGAACAGAAACTGCAGGGGTTCTTGATTCGCATGCTTACCTCAGGATCTGCAATAGATGCAACTTCATCGTACAGCTCATCAGAATTCGAAGAAACAGAAGGCACAGTGTCGATATATGTGTTTGGCTCAGAAAACCTCCTTTGCATCAAGCTAGATGAAAACAAAAATACGTAGGACTCATTTAAATACTGTACAGGTACAGTGGGGCAAAGAAGTATTTAGTCAGCCACCCATTGTGTAAGTTCTCCCACTTAAAAAGATCAGAGAGGCCTGTAATTTTCATCATAGGTATACCTCAACTATGAGAGACAAAATGAGGAAAAAAAATCCAGAAAATCACATTGTCTGATTTTTAAAGAATTTATTTGCAAATTATGGTGGAAAATAAGTATTTGGTCACCTACAAAAAAGTAAGATTTCTGGCTTTCACAGACCTGTAACTTCTTTAAGAGGCTCCTCTGTCCTCCACTCGTTACCTGTATTAATGGCACCTGTGTGAACTCGTTATCAGTATAAAAGACACCTGTCCACAACCTCAAACAGTCACGCTCCAAACTCCACTATGGCCAAAACCAAAGAGCTGTCAAAGGACACCAGAAACAAAATTGTAGACCTTCACCAGGCTGGGAAGACTGAATCTGCAATAGGTAAGAAGCTTGATGTGAAGACATCAACTGTGGGAGCAATTATTAGAAAATGGAAGACATACAAGACCACTGATAATCTCCCTCGATCTGGGGCTCCACGCAAGATCTCACCCCGTGGGGTCAAAATGATCACAAGAACGGTGAGCAAAAATCCCAGAACCACACGGAGGGACCTAGTGAATGACCTGCAGAGAGCTGGGACCAAAGTAACAAAGGCTACCATCAGTAACACACTACGCCGCCAGGGACTCAAATCCTGCAGTGCCAGACGTGTCCCCCTGCTGAAGCCAGGACACGTCCAGGCCCGTCTGCGGTTTGCTAGAGAGCATTTGGATGATCCAGAAGAGGATTGGGAGAACATCATATGGTCAGATGAAACCAAAATAGAACTTTTTGGTAGAAACTCAACTTGTCGTGTTTGGAGGGGAAAGAATGCTGAGTTGGATCCAAAGAACACCATACCTACTGTAAAGCATGGGGGTGGAAACATCATGCTTTGGGGCTGTTTTTCTGCAAGGGGACCAGGACGACTGATCCGTGTAAAGGAAAGAATGAATGGGGCCATGTATCGTAAGATTTTGAGTGAAAACCTCCTTCCATCAGCAAGGGCATTGAAAATGAGACGTGGCTGGGTCTTTCAGCATGACAATGATCCCAAACACACCGCCCGGGCAACAAAGGAGTGGCTTCGTAAGAAGCATTTCAAGGTCCTGGAGTGGCCTAGCCAGTCTCCAGATCTCAACCCCATAGAAAATCTCTGGAGGGAGTTGAAAGTCCGTGTTGCCCAGCGTCAGCCCCAAAACATCACTGCTCTAGAGGAGATCTGCATGGAGGAATGGGCCAAAATACCAGCAACAGTGTGTGAAAACCTTGTGAAGACTTACAGAAAACGTTTGACCTCTGTCATTGCCAACAAAGGCTATATAACAAAGTATTGAGATTAACTTTTGTTATTGACCAAATACTTATTTTCCACCATAATTTGCAAATAAATTCTTTAAAAATCAGACAATGTGATTTTCTGGATTTTTTTTCCTCATTTTGTCTCTCATAGTTGAGGTATACCTATGATGAAAATTACAGGCCTCTCTGATCTTTTTAAGTGGGAGAACTTACACAATTGGTGGCTGACTAAATACTTCTTTGCCCCACTGTATAATGATCAGCATCTCTTTAACTCTTTACGATGACTTACTAAAATGAAGCCTTAGCAGCGCTGACAATGCTAGAGATCCTGTTAGCACTGACGTAGTCATACATAAGGTCTTCTGGGTCGGTTTTGGTTCCTGTCTGTGACAACAAGAGGCCCAACCAGTGACCCATATCTGTTGATGTTTTAGCCTGGTTAGGGGATGGGAGAAGACTTAGAACAAAACAAGCTCTTGCAATATTATGGGTTTAAAGCCACACAAGTTTATTTTGCATGCCATCCATCACTTTGAACTAATGAAATGATTGCTACAGCAGCATTTATTATCCTAATCCCTTCAAGAAGTGGGCTGTTTACTCTGTAAGTGAGAGGCTGACTCCACAATGATGTGGTCACAGTTTAAGGAAGGAAAATGATTCAGTTTGATATTCTAAGACTTTCAAATATATTTTCTATTTGAACTGTATTAAATAAAACCAGTAGATATACAGTATCATTCTAGAAGAAAAACAAGAAGAAAGGAGATCTAAGAACTCAATATCAAATTCCAATGCGTATGACCAAATACGTAGCACAGCTGGGAGGTACTGAAGGACTAATGAAAATGGGCGTAGCATTAAGTTTCCAAAATCCCAGCACATCCACACCCTTCAAACACAGGCACACAAACCAGATGTATGTTATGGTCTGTATGTATTTTCTAAACCAAGGACATGTTTGTATTAATCCCAGTAGGCTTGTTTGTCTAGTTGTCCCTCTAAAAGACCTAAACACAATATATACAGTGTGATCTCATCTAAAACAAAAGAAAGTGTGTGTCCCAGGACAGCTGTGGCTACAAAATGTAGTTTATCACCACCAAACGTGTGTGAATGGGTGAATAACAAATTATAGTGTGAAGGGCTCTGCGAGTCACATGACTTAAAAATGCAATATACAAGTACACGCCATTTTATTTATTTTACCGTCTTCTTATACCCTTCATAAGAGAAACCTGAAAAGCACAAGAAAAACATTATTATTCTACCTCTAGAGTTGCCATCTGTGTGCCCTCCATGTCAATCCTGAAGGAGTAAAGATGTTCAGGGCTTGGATCAGGCAAAATATTACACCCCTCTAGAGTAACAGCTGGCTGGCTCACTTTGTTCCTCCCCTTGTCTTGATAAAACCACAGCTGTCCATTCTTTATGAGACACCAGCAGGTCCGCCATTGGCTGTTCATTCGCACATTGAGGTAGCCTGAAAGAGGAAGGAGGAAAAACTTTATTCCAGTAACTACAGGTGTAAACATCTCAGCAAGTGGATATTTTAAGATGCTTTCGTATTTCACAGAGAAATATTTTTCTATGTGCATGCTGGTCCAGCAGATCTGAATCAAAATCTCTCAAAGCCACGAGGGATTTTATCAAACAACTCACCCTCAAAACAGCTTTTTTCTGCTAATAAACTGTATTAGTGGGTCTTTACCAATGCAACTTTTCAGTTTCTGGGCATTTTTTGACATTTTCATGTAAACTTGTTAAAATCTACACTTTTTGGTCTAAAAACGTCTTAGTGCTGCCCTTTTAGGGTTGAAAGGTGATTATTGCATTTGAATTTTGTGATTGGCTGAAAGAGGTTCATGCCTACGTCAGCGCTAATGTCTACGTCACCAGCATCGTCTCTAAGACACGCCTCCTGGAGTATAAAACCAGCTCTCAGACAGACACGCCCTCGCCCGCCCTTTGTCTCCAGCTTCTCACCAGAGAGCTGCAAACAGTGATTTAGAGCAACTGCTTGAAAACTACGACAAAGAGAATAACTAATATCAGTAAAATCAGGGCAAAGACTTTATTTTACTGCAGTGAAAGTGTGTAGATGTGATTTGTGCACGTTATATTTCTATTCAGGCATTTACTCAGACCCGTCTCAGCAACACGAGAGTAGCTTTAGCATTGTGGCTAACAACAATCAATCGGTAAACTACTCTGAAAACTACGACAAAGAGAATAAATAATATCATTAAAAGAATAGTGGAATCGTTACAAAGACTTCCATGCAGTGGTTGTGATTGTGTGGATGTGATTTATAGACGTTATATTCTCATCATGGTCGGGTTACCTGTCTACAACACGGCAAAGTCACACTGAAGCTAATCTGAACATGGAGAAGTGCTACACGTCAATCACAGCTCAGGACCGCCTCTTAACACAAGAACCGCCAAGGGGTCATTTTTACCCCCTCTGCATTTTCAACTTCATGTAACTTTCTCAAATTTAACCCTATCTGTCTAAAACTTTATGACTTTTTATAAAATGACTATTTTGGTATTTTTGAGAATTTTGGAATGTTTTTGATAAAAAATGAAAAGACTGTGATAATTTTTACCTAGAACCGCAGAAAGGGGTCATTTTTACCCCATAGAAATCAATGTAACGCTGAGACTTGCAACAGCGCTGCAGCGCGAGCGTTGCTAGGCAACCGCGTTCTGCCGCGAAAAGTGACAGCTCGAGCTAGAGTGTCCCTTCTATACTGTTCAAATTTACTATCAAGCAAACAAACAAAAGAATAGATTTCAAGGAACGCTAAACATCTGCTCTACTGGCTACAGGTAGCTAATCTCAGCCACCATCTCAGATTGTCATATAGTTGACTGATCGGTCTAAAAAAATGAAGAGAAACAGACTTATGAATGATGAAGAAGCTTTGGCTTTGCTTCAGCAAATGAACGAAGAAGATTCAGATGGAGGAGAAATGATTAGCTCCTCAGAAACTGATGGAGACAAGGTTAGTGATCCATCGTTTTCACCTGATGAAAAGAGTAAACTGTGGCATCAAACGCAGCTGCGCAAAAAATAAAACCACCAAAGTCTGCATGAAGTGCCGGCGTGCAGTCTGTGGTCAGTGTACGAAGAGCGTTTTCAATGTTTGTGTTGAATGTGAGGAGTTGGTGACTGAATGTCCGCATGTTTCAGCGCTATTTATTTTAATCAGTTTGTGATCATTCACCTAACTCATTTTAGTAGAATAAGTATTCTTTATGTTGAAATAAATATTCACAATTTAGTTTAGCCCTAATTTATTTCAATAGTCNTTTTTTTTTTTTTTTTGCTTGTTTTTGCTGTATGCCGCTGCTATCTGCTTTATGTTGATAGTCAAGTTCCTAAAGCCTTGCTGAATAGCCTAAATCTGTTGATTATTAGCCTATCTTTCGAATTTATTCTGGTTATTTTTCTAAATATTTTCTGATTCATAATTTGCTAATTTTAAAGTTTTAACCGAACATATTGTTCCCTTATGTTATCTGATGTGCCATACAATAAACGATCGTATCTGACATTCATCCAGCTGTTTCATTATTGTGGCATCTATGGTTGTTTTTGTTTTTTTTGTTTTTTTTTGCTGCCAAAACACTTGATAAAAAACATAAGCCAAATACATAGAAAATAAGTTAATTTTGTTTCATATTTGCCAATATGGGAATGTTATAAACGAAGCTTAAGTTTGTGTTTGAGCTGCTACAGAAGGGTGTAACATGTTTTGCAGGCTGCAGACTGATTTTCTTGAAAAGCTCTTCAGCAGTTATAGGACAAGTCTTTATGAAAAATCTGCTTGTTGCAGAAAGACTATGTCAAATTTTGCATTTTACCTCTGAACCATCATTTCTTCCAAAACCTGAATAAATACTTTTGATCCCAAAACTTCAATTAAAAAGGTTTAGAATTCAGTTTGCATTTTACTTTTTTCAAATAAAGAAATGCTACAATTTGTAGTTTGACTGGAGCTGGTGCTGTTGGCTTGATGTTTTGAGTCATGCAATAATCATCACAGCATGAGACAAGATAGAAGGGAGAAGGCATGTAGTTTCTTGATGGCTGGAAATTAAAACTAAAAGCACAGAGAGTGTGTACAGAATATATTCACCTGAGGTCTCAATCGTTTTCTCAGGACTCTCGAGGGCTGAAGGTTTTCTCTTGCCGATGTTCATCAGGTTGCTGAACATTAAACCTGGGCCTGATTTTTTTCTTACTATGAAAACAAAGATTAGATAAAGTATTTTTGTTTTAAACTGCTCGGATCTTTATTCTGAAAAACCTCTTGGTCTCTTACCGTCTTTGTTTTCTGTCATTTCTGCATGGCTGTCTGTGCTGCTGCCGCTCTCTGAAGGGACTGACCATTTCTCATTCAGCTCCCCCTTGTATTCACATCAACATTTTAGTTATTTAAAGATACCTTTTCATTTTTTGACATATCAAAATTAGAAATGAAATGTGTGTACCTTTGTACAAATAAGCCTTGGTACCTCAGATACAGAGTGCTGGAGGTCACAGTTTTCAGCTGGCTTGGGACTGATTTCTTGAACAACCTAATATGCATATATAGATATATAATGGGTCTTTTTCACAACATCACTCAAAAAATAATTTTTAATTGCAGAAAAAAAGGGTAAATTTCTCACCTTCAGCCACTGCTCAGCCTGTTCTTTGCTGTACATGCCCAGTACAATGGCTTCTCCACCAACTGGGATGATCTTCAGCTTGTGCTCCTTTTTCTTCAGCTGCTTTTCCTTGTAAGTCACACTGCAGCCAAGCAAACTCACATCCAGCAGGGGTGTCTGGTCCTTGGAGCTTCTATAGCACTGAGAGAAGCTGAGAAATCAGGAATCTGACAAGCAGTTTAACACATACCGCGTACATGTAATCCACTTTTGAATGATATGAACTACTTTTCAGTGAAATTCTTTTCATTTAACAGCATGTTTTATGTGAAGTGAAAAAGGTTGAAAGCTAAAAACATCAAGATTTCAGTTGCTTTTTTAGGTCTTACATCCACAAACCCATATAAAAATAGAACATGCTGTTCTACACAATCCTACTGTATAAATTTACTCAAAATTAAGCCAAAAAACAAAAGCAAGGTTAAAAAACTAAATACACTAAGTAGTTTAGTATTGAACCACAGCAGAAATAACTTGTTGTAATCTTTGGTATTATCTTATTTTGGTGAGTATTTGCTCACTCTTCTTTACAATGTTTCTTTAGATCTTTGAGGTTTTGTGGGCATTCAGCTTTTCTAATGTCTCATAAATGTATTTCAGTTATGTTTGGATTGGGACATACACCCATACATCTTACAGCCTTTAAACCCATTCTGACCCAGGTTTTAGTCAAGTCTCAACTGTCAGATGGATGGCACTCACACCAGAGTCAGACATATTTTGGTATACAGAGGTAGACAATGACTGTAAAGCCCAAATCATCAACCCTCCACCACTGTGGAGTTTCACTGTTTAGTTTCGTTTAGCATCAGGTTTTCAACTAACACGTTGGTGACCATCGTGACCAAATAGCATTACTCTGGTTTTTTCTGTCCAAAGGACATTTGGGCTTTGCAAATTGTGCTGCCAAATTCTTTTTACACAGATTGTTTCCATTGCAACCTTTTCTAACAAAATAACTTTCCCAATCCTTGTGTCAATGTGCTTAGGTCATAAACTTGAGCATGTTGCAAGGCTAACTGAGGCGTGTAACTTCAGAGATAGGCCTTTTAGATTTTTAGCATTTTTTAATAACTGCATGGTCTGACATCTGGGCGGACCTCCTGTGATGTCAACACATGAGAAGATTATAAAACTAAGTCACAGTTTTTTTCTCTAATCATTATCAATGTCTGTCCTTCTTGACATTGTGTTAACAGTCTCCAGACAAGCAAACAGACAAAACTCCCGCTTTTGTAGAGGTGACACTTCATTTATCATTTAATTCTTAATTCTTATAGTAACAAAAAAGAGTCTATTTAAGTTTATCACTCACTGCATTTGCATTTTGGCAGAAATATTTGTAGATAACAACATAATGTGATATTGAGTATTTATTTACCCTCTGTAAAGGTGTGAAGACCATGTTAATTTTAAGTGAAAATGCTACTTACTAGCAGGCGATGCTCTTTAATGACGCAAAGTTGTTTGGCCCACTGGCCAAGCCACTTCTTTCTCCACAGGAAGGCACAGATGCGAACATCCTTCATCAGCTCAATTGATGCTTCAGCTGACGGCCAGTGGATCTGAGTTGATGGGGACTTCTCTCTGGTCACTTCCTCCTCATCGTAAGATTCATATGAACTGCTGACTGCCTCGCCATCATCTGAATAAATAAAAGGCAGAGACAACAATTACAACTTTGCACAAGGGATGAAAACTGACAAGGAGTCAAAATAACCAAGCTGATTCTGTTGAATGAGTTTGATGAAGGGAATGAGGTTCATGTCTGGTTTCCTGACCCTCTTTATTGGAGGATTTCTTCAAAACACTGACTGAGAGAATAATAAAACAAGATGGATGGCAGCCAGGAAAAAAATGCCAAGTTATAATGAAATGTATAATAGTAATGATAAGGCTGATGATAAGGAAGTTGGTCATTTTACATGCCAGACTCTGGCCATGCCTATTTCCCCATGCATATTCTGGTTAAAAGTACATCTCAAACAACTGTAGACATGCTACACAGACAAACAAATCCCAGCTACCCCTGGTGATAACAGTATAGACCACACTGTCATAGCTGTGGACTTGCATCCAGGGCCCTGAGAGGAGGCCAGAACACTCCAAATCTACGCGGCATAGAGGAAAACAAAAAAAGAGGTGGGGGGAGAAAAACACAAACAATATGGCAGAATTTAAGTTTAAAAACATAAACATTTAAAAAATTCTCAGAAACATTCCACTACTTCCAAATGAGATCAGGTGGATGCCCTAAAAGAGTTGTAATTGGTTGAATTCTACTACTGAGCCACAAGATGGCACTACACCCAGCAAAGTGAATCTTTAAATTTAATAATTCTTGAACACAGTTTGGGGAAAAGAAGAGCATAAATATTTAGGCAGGGCTTTTACCATTGACAGCTTCTTCGTAAGGCTGAGCCTCCTCATAGTAACTCTCAGACATATCTATACAGGCTGGCGACGGAATGGCAGGCAATGGGAATGGCTCCCGGCCCACAATACCCTGAAAAATGAAATAAATAACAAAAAGACAATAAATAAAACAATTGTTGAAATTATACTTTTATCAGTTTAGTTTATCTATTATAACAGATTTCTTTACCAGCGCTTCAGAGGCCAAGATGTTTGCCTCCGAGGGAAAATGAATGATGTGTGTATGCAAAGCTTTTTTGAAATCATTCAGCAGTCTGGCTTCACTTATGTCTGTCCTGTCATCTCCTGTGTGGTAAAGACCGTCTGTCCTCTCCATACCAAGAACTCAACCAAATAAATTAGCTCCAAAATAAATTGTGGACACAACTGTTATTACAAGGTTTTATTATACTTTGCTTGTCCCACGGCTAATAGGCTGGAAAGCTGGACGATCTTCTCCAAAAACACTGTTTAAGCTGACTTTGATTTGCGTCACCGAAGCAACCTTCCAATTATTTGAAACATATATAGAATAATCATGATATTAGACATCTGAAGCAAAGTTTATTTAAGGACAGCCTTTTTGGAAATACTGGAGTGATTTTGTGTAAAATGCAGTCCATTACTCTGCAGAAAAAAGCAAGGCTTTACTTTGGAATTGTGAAAACACACACACACACATTGGCTGTTGTGTAACTAACTGCAAAATAAAATTTATATTTAATGGCAGTGTAACAACTTGTAAGATACACTCTGCTGAGATCAAAACACCCCTCTGCAAGCGTGAATTTTCTTTCCTGGAAACCAATCTAGACCTTTTCAGCCTGTAATCAAAGATCAAAAGGTTTAAAGTATCTACAGGAGCAAAAAGTTGATATAGGATTTGCAAGTCTGAGATATTTCAAAAAGTTTTTCTTCTTTTAAAAAAAGGAAACAGCACTTTTTTCACCTTTCATTCTAAAAATCTGGCTCTCCTGTGTTGTGATTTAGTTTCCCCTATGTAAAGGTCTGAACACTCACTTCACTGGACTGCAAACTCCACTCAGTTTATGTTGCACTGACTCTACTTCCAAGGCAGTTTAAAAAAAATAAAGATGGGGAAACAGCTGATCACAACAACTCGCATAAACTGGTCACAGGTAACAATTCTTGGGAGGAATGGGTGTGTAAGCAACCTTTGTGACTTTACCAAGCCTATTCATACCTTGATCACAACAACTTGTAAGCCTGAAACTCCCAAACCAGAGTTAAGACTGAAGAAAACGTCTTGGATGAAAGGTGAAACATTTTCATGAAACAGAAAAAAGTCCAGTTGTCTTAAAAAAATTTGGATTAACATGTGCTGGATGACTGAGAATCTACACAGGTTTGGAATAGGTACAGTTGAAAAAACAAACAAACACTGTACTGAAGCTTGATTGAGGCGGCTGCATCTCAACCATAAAATCAAATCTAATAAATGATAGTCCTATTTAATGGGATTAAGCTGGAAGCATTTAAAATATTTTGTCTGTTTAAAACCCAGGCAGAATGAACAGACCACTGGATGAACTACCTCCAATACTCATGACAGTTCATGGACTCTTGAATGAATTACACAGAATTCTGAGAAGATAAAAGCCTAAAAAAATTTTATTTGTCAACTCTTTTCCTCCCACTACTGACCTCAAAATACTTTGTTCTTTCATTTTCACTCCAGTTCCAGTAAAACTTGCAATATTTATGCATACTCCAAGACATTAAATCAAACCTTTAACCAAAGTAATGGAAAACACTGAGAAGAAAGATCTGTCATGAGATCAAATATCCTCCAGTTAGTAAAAAGTTACTGATATTAAGCACATCAAAAATGACTGCTTAAACTCAATTGATCAGTTTAAAATGTTTGATTATGCATTTTCAATAAAAAGTTTTCAAAAAGAAAAATAGTTGTTTTTTTTTTCAAATGTGTTTGGTAGGTTTTTTAAATTCACCACAATTTAAATTAAGAACAGAGTTACTGATTAATTTCAGATTTACAGACTAAAAAAAAAGAACACCAAACCCCAATTGTCTCTTGGAATAAAAATCTTAAAATAATTATTTCTGTCATAGAGGGTCTCCTGTAACCCCCAGTAATCAAAAAAGTCCTTGGTTGTGAGCTTTTCCCACACTATCATATGAGCAACTTAACACATTTCTAAGTAATGCACTGCAGATGTAGTAAGCTGTCATAATATCTAACAGCATGTCATGGTCTGCGCACAGTCACAGTGATGGAGACTCTTGTGATTAGCCTGCATGCCAGAACATGTAGGAAAACCTCCAGCCAAACGGGTGGAGGACAAACATGTTGTCATCACACATTAAAAGAAAAGAATGTTGGTTTCACACTAAATGGATATTTGATTGTTCAGAAAGGAAATTAGGCAAACTCAGCTATCAAAAGGAATCTGAGTTACAGTTTTTTCCTAGTACATTTGCAGCAAATTTTAAGCTAATGTCAACATAAAATCTGAGAAAATCCTCGTTTACACCGTCAAGAAAAAACCTCCAGATCAGTCCTCAGAACAGAAGCAGCCTTCTTTATCAGTTTGTTCAGCCTCTTTATCACATGTTCTGATGCTCCTTTCCCAACAGGTGACTGCAGGTACGATCACACTCTCCACAGCAGACTTATAAAAGATCTTCAACATCTTACTGCACACTTTGAATGACCTAAGCTTCCTCAAGAAGTCCAGTCTGCTCTGTCTCTTCTTAACCCGATGCTTGCCACCGTACTGGACTCGGGCCGATTTGTCATTCATTTGCATACAGCCGATAGGGAGCGTCAATTTTACATCAATACCAGCAAATTATACATCGTTGGAAAGCATTTCTTCTCAATAAAAACGTCCAAAACATAATTTTTATGCCAACCAGTCCACCTAAAAACTTAAGAGCTGCAACTGGCAGCAATTTAGGTATGGAAACTTTTGTGCATAAGATCTAAAGAGGTGGATGTTATGGGGTTAAAGGTCCCATGTTATGAAAAATCCACTTTTTCTGGGATTTGGGGTGTTATTGTGTGTCTGTGACTTCTTTAAAAATCAGACAATGTGATTTTCTGGATTTTTTTTCCTCATTTTGTCTCTCATAGTTGAGGTATACCTATGATGAAAATGACAGGCCTCTCTGATCTTTTTAAGTGGGAGAACTTACACAATTGGTGGCTGACTAAATACTTTTTTGCCCCACTGTATTCAGCCTCTAGCTTGGTTAATGCGAACAGTAAAAACCCAAGCATAAAGGTAATCACCCGCAGAAGGTCCATATTGGGGAAAACATGAGTCAGCTCAAGCACACGATGAGGCGGAAAAGACGCACAGAAAGGATGGAGTTTGTTTACTTTTTTCTTCCCCTGGAAAGACAACTCGCTGTGCGCATACTCAACTCATTTAATCTGATTGAGTGCTTGGTGCGTGTGTACTCATGGCATGATCAGATCATTTCAGTTAGTGTCCATGTGAACAAGGATTTGGGAATTCCGATGGATTAAGATTTTAATCAGATTGGGGAAATTTGTCACATGTAAACGTAGCTATTGAGATGTAAAGGAATGATTCAGAGTGTGTGAAAAGTGCATAATATGGGATCTTTAAAAACAGCATCACTAGCTACTTTTACATGCTACAAATACATTTGGATGTTGTGTTTGTAGCTTAGCAACAGTTGAGCCAATGACATCACATGCAGAGTTTGAATTAGCTGATGGTTGAATGTTAACTGCTACTAAAACAACCCTGGTGAACTCCCTCGGTAGATAATATGAACAAAAACGAACAGCCAAGAGTTCAATATTTGGATTGCAGAGATGATACTTCACAACTGCAGGTCCAGGATGACAACATATTTTGTTTAAAGGGACAGCCATCCCACCTCCTTTTCTTTTGATGCTCCTCCTAAAATTTCTGTCTGCCTGTATAGTTTCAAAGCCAGGCAGACATGCTGGAGTCCAGGATATGCTCCTTAGCCATGTCTCAGTGAAACACAATTCTGCATTCTTGACACTCTGGCTGGGTCTTCAACAGTGTTTCAAGTGTGTCGATCTCATTAATAAGGAATATCACATTTGTCAGTATTACTGAAGGAAGAGAAGGTTTACCACTTCCTTTCTCTCCATTAACTTTGCTCCTGCTCTACATCAATATCTTCTTCTTTTTAATTAATCAGGTATTTGGGCTCTCAATTTTACTATTATTGAGCCATAGAAATGTCCATTAGCTGCTCTTTCTTGAAAAACAAGTCTCTCATTGCTATGGTTACGCATCACAACAATTCAAAAATGTAACAAAAAGTAAGCTGAAATCCTTCATTCTGCATTGCATCCAAACTAGAATTAAAATATTTAGAAAAGGCTAACTATACAAAAAGAAAACAAGCAAAAAATAATAAAAACTGTTAGTAAAGTTTCAAAGCCATTCCAACAAGATGCCACCATGTGTAGCACTATTCTAGAAGCCATAATTAATTTAATTTAATTTAAGACCTTGAAATTTCACACCTCCTTCACTTGGCGCAGGTGCTCATTCCAGATTTAAAGCTAAGAGTTCATTCTTTTCTGATCGCATACTTTGATTTAAACTTTGGTGATGATAATTCTCTTTCCTTTTGTTTCACATTTGGCTATAAACTGCTCCAATGCCTGTTGGAGGTCCTTGTCCTGTGAGGTGACCACATCAATGTTGAAAAGCAGCGGTGCAATCTTAAGGTGGCCAAGTTGGAAACATTAAGAAATGATGTCCATCAAAGTGAGCTAAATAAGTGACAAAGTGGGACCATGACAAAGACCAACAGCTATGAGAAACACATCTGACATATGACAATGCAAATCCAGCTCTTATTTTATTTGTCCAAGAACAGAATGGTTGCTAGCAAGCGGTTCAATACGCCATACTCCAAAAGCTACCCTCACAGGACACTTATAGGAAAACAGTTGTCAGTCTTTCCAAAGAATCTCCTGTCCTGCACCTTGACAAACCTTTTCAGAAAATTATGAAGTGAGATCTGGGGGTGCCAACGGTGTGTTGGAGCTTACCTGCTGGGATCATCAAACCCTTCTGCCTAACCAGAGGCAAAGTCCTCAACCTCCATGTAGTCTTGGACAGGTGTTAGGCCTGAGCCTTCCAACAATATCTAGGACCGTGAGGAATTCAGCCTGCATCTCAATGACCCTGGAAGCCATGCTACTATGGAATTAACCAACTCCCTGTGACCTCTTCTACAGTGAGACACCCCCATATCCATCAATAGCTATGTAGATTACAGAAAATGTGTCAGTTTAGTTCAAGATAACTTTACAGGTAAAGTGTGTTGCCAAAACACTTCTTTTTTCAAATAAACTGCATAATGGTTTGCAAGAATATCTCCTCATTCATAGCTTCACCATAGCTTTTGTTTTATTTTTTCATTATGATATTTTGCCAGGATTACCTGCAATTTTATTTTGAAGGAATTTTGCATTTCCTGTTCTCTTCTTGGTTTCTTGCTGTGCTCTTTATTTACATTCAGGATGTCTAGTTGTTGCTTTTTTATTTTAACTTTGGCTTTGGTTTAATATCTTTTACCCCATATGTATTTTTCATTACTGACTCTTTCCCTCTGGTGTTTCGTGCAAAAATGTTTCTTAGTTCCCCATTTGTAATTTATTTTCTATAGATCCATTAGTTGCGTATTCACTCCTCTTCTGCATTTCTTTGTCTTTAGTATTTCTGTTAAAGATTCACCTACATGTTTATTCTCATCTTGGTTTTGCTTTGACCCCTTGTGTGTTATTTCAGTATTTAGTTTCAGTCGTTCTGTTTCCTCGTTTCAGTCATTCTGTTTCCTTGTATCTAGTATTCCCTGTTCACCCTGCCTTGTCAATAAGTTTGTGTAGATTCTCAGTCATCCAGTACATGTTATTCCAAAAAGTTTTTTTTTTTTTTTAAAGAAAACTGGAATTTTTTTTAATGTCACTTTCAAATGTTTGACCTTTTGGATGCCTGCCTCGTCAATGTTTCACACCCTTTTTTTCATTCTGTTGATTATGACTTGCTCTTCTTCAGCAGCTGTCCCCAACTCATTCATCGCTGCATAGGTGTCAGCACCTATGTCACATCCCTGGCCCAGTGTTCTCCTGTGTTTCATTGTCTCTGTAAGTACTTCTGTTCATTGTTGCTACGTCAGCTCTTTTCTTGTTTAATTACAAGTATCTCAAGTCAACCTACAGTTGGGTCTGGTCTAAAATACAATGTAGGACATCAATAGAGTGGCAATGTAAAATGAAACAGGTGTGAAAACTTATTTTAGATTAGGATATAAAGGGTTTTTTAAAAATTAACCAGAATGAGTCATCTGTCATTAAAAGCACATGGCAGGAACTTCCTCAGACAAAGTAATTGACCCAAAAATGTGATTATTCAAAGCTTTGCTGAGCTGGTTAAAGACTCTTCTTAACCTTTACCAAAACAACTTATGTAAGCCAAACCCTAAAATAAGTTGAAATCGTAAAATTAAATGTTTCAAATTATGAACACATGCTTACTGCTACCACTTAAGGATACATCCCGCTAATGTGACTGCAAAACACATTATGCAGAACAGTGAAGACATCTGTTATTAATTAAAAAAAGCCAAGCATTCCAAAGCAGCAGCAACCCCCCTGCCCCACCCCCGACTGCCCAACCACTGTTATCTGTATCTTTTTGCTTTTTTCCACAACCATTTCCCGCATCTCTACAAAAACTAAATCTACTAGTTGTGCGGGCTAAACGGACGTATCGTGGAATGTTGAAAAACACAAGAAAAAGGGCACATGCCAATGATGTGTACTTTTTGCCCCTAGAAGACGTTTGAGTTTCTCCAGCCGTTTAATAGCCACTTTATCCTCTTCCTCTCACTTCTTTCAGACACACATACACACATCCTCACCACAGAAACACAGACTAGACAGAATAGACTGAGCATAAATAACAGAGCAAAGAAAAGGGGGGGGGGTGTTTGGGGAGGAAAATGGGTGTGGTGGAGGGGCTTTGAGGAGAGAGTGGGAAAAAGAGAGCCAAAAAATTGAACAGTCAGGGAACATGGAAAATCCCTGGTTCCCATGCCAAGAATCCACCACAGCAAAAACACACACACAGTGTATCTGAAAGCCTACAGAGGGTGTTCAGAGCAAAGCAGAAGGTAATGATAAAAGTTAACAGTGTTATCACTGCAGCTCAACTCTGCAAACAGAAATTGTACTTTTCTCAGTAGAGTAGTTTCCTTTACTCAGTAAGTACTTGTACTACTTTCAAAGTATAGTATGAGATCAAAATAAAATTAGGTATAGCTCTGCTTATAGCAGAAGCTGTAAAATTAAAAACTCACATGGAATAGATTTTATTTGCACTATTTCGACTCCTTGAGAACAGTTTAACCTTAATGTTTGGCTCCAGATAATCACTGAAATAAAAATAAATTCACTTATACTTGTATGTATACAAATCTTTAAAAAAACCATAAAAAAACTCAGATAGTTAATGGTAAATGGTAAATGGCGTGTACTTGTAAAGCGTTTTACTCAGGTCCTACGACCCCCAAAGCGCTTCACACTACAGTCAGTCATTCACCCATTCACACACACACTCACACGTTTGGGGATGATGAACTACACACATGTTTTAATGAACAAAAACTTTAACAACAAAACAATCTGAACTTAAAGGGGTGTGTTTTGATGAATAATTCAGCATAAACTTCTACTAGCCAATTGCAATGTGGTTATGATAATGACCAGTTGCAGGCAGCCACACTAAAGCTCACTAGTGCATGCCAACCGTTTTCCCTTTCCTGCCTCATGCTTGCTGGTGGTGCAGCAGCTATCTATAGTCCAACACTATTTTCAGACTGTGCAGACATGACACAGATGAACTCATACAAGCCTTTATTTACCATGAAGTCTCAGGGGGAAATGGCTCATCTGCTTTCAGGTCACACAGCAAATAATCACTTGAAACTGGTTTCAGGAAGAATAGAAGTTCCGGTTTAAAAGATCATGGAAGTGCCTGAAGGCCTGGGAATCAACCAGGATATAAATGATGAGAATGTGACCCTTGATCTGAGGGGAAGAGAGCACCAGGCGGGTTGGCTGAGAGTAAAAGTAGAGGAGAGTTGGTTCACTGTCGAGCGGGGTTTTCTTATAAGGTACAGTGACTATTTTCAAGCTCTCTTTCACTCTGGAATGAAAGAAAGCCACTGGGAAGAGCTTTACTTGAAAGGTGGAGTGCATGCAAGAGGTTTCCTCATTGCACTTGCAGTCTGCAGGGAAGAGAATCCCACCATGAGAGAACCTGATGAGCTTCTTGACGCTGTGGAGTGTGCTGCTTTTTTGCAGATTGCACGTTTGGTCCAGCATCTTTGTGATATCATAGACTCAGACAACTGTTTGCTACTTTACCATGCAGCTGCCATCTTTGGAGTGCATAGCCTGTTTCACAGTGCTGCTCTCTTTCTTTCTGATACTTACGAAGACCTCAAGGAAGCTGCAGAAAACACAATCCCTGAAGAGCTACTACAATATTGTCAAACATTGTCTCCTGCTACTTACGTTGCAATAGGTACCCATACACCTTCCATGGAGCTGCTACAAGACTCTTTTAGGGTTGTTTGCTTTCTTGATGAAAAGGAAGGAGAGTGGAGACATCTGACAAACCTTCCAACTCTTTGTAGTACTTCCATGGCAGGGGTGACAGTAGTAGACAATCGACTTTATATCGTTGGAGGAGTTTACGGTTATGGAAAAGCCACAGTGGACAGTGGCTTCTGTTACAACCCTGAGTCAGGTATTTGGACCACTATATCAGGTCCCCAACAACCAAGATATGATTTCACCTTGATCGGACATGATGGCAGACTTTATGCCATTGGTGGGGAGGCCCAAAAAAAAATAATTTCCACAGCAGAGAGCTATGACATCACAAACGGTGAGTGGACATTTATTCAACAGGCACCAAGACCTGTAGCATCTGCAGCTTGTGCTGTTGCCTATCGGCGAATGTTTGTTTGTTTCTGGAAACCGCCCGACACTACGGACATCTACGAGTACATACCACTAAAGGATGAGTGGAAGCTTACCACCACCATGATACGACCTCAAAGTTATGGCCACTATATGGTGGCTCACAGAGACAATTTGTACGTGATGCGCAATGGGCCTTGTGACGACTTCCTGCGCTGCCTTATGGACTGCTACAACATCAGAACAGGCCAGTGGACAGCCATGCCTGGACATTACATCAACAGCAAGGGGGCACTGTTCACTGCAATGATAAGAGGGGACTCAGCATTCACAGTGAAACACATGTTAACTCTTGAATACACCGTCACTGCCAATGGTTGGAAGCCTCGCAAGCAGATGAAGGGCTTCCCAAAGAGTGGTTCGCTGTGGACATGTTTACTTAGGCTTCCTAAAAGTGGACCAGTCACACCAAAACTGGATGTTGATGAGGAGGAAGAAGAAATGTCTTTGCCAGATGCATCAGATGGATTTATAGAAGTTCCACAGCCCTAGTGAAACTAATGCACATATTGGTAAAACCTTATTATGAATATACATTTTAAATGTATCTGACATGATTTTGACAAAATACTGTATGTGATATTAAAAAAGAAGCCTTGTGTTATTTGCTAATTTTGTACATAGCTAATTAGCAATAGTGCACACTGAAAAGTGCATATCCTGATGATGAAAGCTAAATGTTAGACCTTAAATATTCCTTTAAATATGCTTTAAAGACATGCATTGACCGCAGTAGAGTGCAGATGAGACTGCAGTAGATGCTGTGGCTGGGGGGTAGGAGGAAAATATGAGGAGGAAAGATATTTTCATTGACGACTGGAGTGGGGAGTGGTATCCTCATGGACAACTGGGGTGCGACCATAACAAGGTTATCATCAGCCTACAGCGGTCGCATACAGAACCGACACAGAACGTGAATACAGCCAACAGCAGGAGCTTCAACCTAGAAGTACAGTATGGCTCGGGTGTAAACCCAAATAGAACAATCAGATGACTCAGACTTTTATTAAAAGCTGCTTCATAAACTGATTAAGTTTATACAACATCTAAAGAAGGTTTCAGAGGAGGATCTTCCAACTTCTAAACAAAATGAGCCACAATTAAGCAAAAATTATTAAACCAGCAATCCCAGAAGTTGAAACACAAACTCATTTTCATCACCAATATTGTTTAAATCTTCACTCAAATCACTGTCTCAGTCATTCTCCATGTTTGTTTATATAGATACACTAACACTGACCAAGCCAAGACTCGTTCATCCGATGACATCACAACATGACAGTTTTTCGCTTACTTTTTCTACTCAAGCAGCTTGGGTAGGATATTGTTCAAAAAATGTATCTATATTAATACAACACAAAAACCTTTTTCCATCCATCCATTATCTGAACCTGCTTGTTCCTACTCAGGGTCGCAGGGAGCTGGTGCCTATCTCGAGCGGTCACTGGGAGAGAGGCAGGGTACACCCTGGACATGTCGCTAGTCCATCGTAGGGCCACATATCAACAAATGAAAACATGTTTTTTTATATATCAAATTGAAGCCTTTTTTAATATACTGTTTATCACCCAACTTTTATTTTCATGAGAGATACTTGTTAAATATAAAATAAATCTGGGTAATTTTGACTGATTAAACTCTTCATTGCAATGCACTAAATTTCACACTGTATACACCCATATCACTCACACGCTTATACCGTACTTGTGCCGCCACTAAGTAATTGTACTGATAAACAACAGCTGCTACTGTGGTTTACACAAGAGGAGGCTGCTATGCATATGTGTGAAAGTGTGTGAGTGTGTGCAGAGTTCAAAGGCACTCTAAACCTATCATTGTCTGCCATTTTCCTGAAGTCAAACTGAGCCTATTCAGAAACCCGCAGTCTTCCAGTTACAACAAAATCTCACCACTCACACACTCTTGAAAATTCCCTGCTTCCATCACACTTTTACTACGTATTACTGTGGGATAATTTCATGTATGGCCTCAGGCTCATGAACTGGGGGGTTATGGGAAAGATTTCCAACTTGCATGGCTACAGATCTCATTTGATTTAGTTAAATTGAAAGCAAACAAGTGTCAGTTCCGGTATGTTTACTTTATTTGCAATACTTAATTTGCTTGTTGATTATAAAGTCTGCTCTGCTTTAATGCCTTAATAAAACTAACTACACAATAGTGAGACCTTAATCTATGTTTAAGCTGAAATTTGTCATTCTTGAATAGTTTAATTTTTATATCTTCTCAACCTTCTCACTTAGGCCCACTTCACATTTGATGTTGACCCACTAGCCTCTAGAGGCTACTACACTCTACAAAGTGATAAGTTGAATCATTTTGCCTTTTAATTAATTTTAGAAGGGATGAACTGATAATGACTTACGGTTCTGGGAGGCGGCAAATCGGGAAGGCTCTTCTGTGGCACCGGGACATATTTTGCTGCTTTATCACTGAGTAAGGCATCTGGTCGGTCATCTGTGTCACAAAAGCAATGTTTAAATTGACTAATTGAATTACAAAAGTGATATTTACAAAATAATCAAATAATTGGCATCTATATTTTTTGGATCAAACATCTTTTCTAGATGCCCAGCTGGAATTAAATGGTCAGTGTTTCTAACTTTGACTGCACAAAACCTTTAAATTAAAAACAAATGTTATTTTTTGTAGTGAGAATACAAAATGTAAATTATCCAGGTTATTTTCTGTTTCTCTTTTCAACTTTTGACCTGCAATGTGGTTTGATTAGCTTGCCTTATTTCTGACCGCAGTAAAAAAAATAAATAAATAAAAAATTCCTCAGAATGTTCATGTTATTCTGACCAAATGATTATCATTGTAAAGAAATCTTTGCTTTTTCTTAGTAACAATTTATTGCAACATTTAACACTAAAACATTTGTCTCAACTAGCTGAGAAACATCACTTCTCACATCTCAACTTTCCATCAGTCTCTAAGAAAAAACAACTTGTGGCTTTGCTAGTGTTGCTGTTGAAAATACATGATAAGTCCCTTTGCTTGCTCAAACCACATTCTTCTCTAACAGCCAAAAGAAACAGGTCAGTCTCAGATGGTAAGTAGCTTCGAAGAAACAGACAGGAAGTGGTAGATGTGGTGGTGGTGGGGCACGGGGGGACGGGGGGGTGGCTGTCACTGCTTACAGCAGCTTATCATTTCTGCATTTCTAAATTGGGCATAAAATTTGATTACAGTACAAATGTGCATAATTCTGCACATTCATCCAAACACAGAAGAAATAATCCTTTTTGTTAAAACATTATTCATGATTTTATAACAGAGATTCTTTGCAAAGATTTTAAAAATGAATGATCTAGCAGTCATTATTGAGAGTGTACTGAGAATTCTCAGTGTTGAGAATCTGCAGTCATGTAAGCTGCTTGATAAGCTTTTGCACGCATGTTAGGCTTTTCATAATTAGGAAACACACTTATAACTGTAGTTATCTGGGTGAAGCATTCTTCTATCAACAATAAGCATCTTTATTCTAATTATTTTTACCCTTTGGTTGAGCTAATTCACATATATACAGAAATTATGGACTTTTTATGACAATATATTGATGAGCTTCTTTTTCCTCCTACAGACATTAAATATTTGCATTGGAAAATGTTGGACTTTGAAGTCCTAGTGACAAAGAGATGCTGATGTGCACCATTTTTAACCTTCTGCATCAAACAAGAAAAACTCTATTACTGGAAAAAAACATTTCAGGTTTTTTTCTGATCTTCTCACAGAAACGTTTGGGGTTTGTCAACATATATTTTGTTTAGATCCAGTCTGGCTGTTTTTCTGTCAGTAGTGGAGCTACCTGAGTCTTCTTCCATGGAGCCCATTCTGATTTAAAATGTGACAGATGGTGCTTTCAGAAGTAATGGACCTTCGACCTTGGAGTTCAGCTTGAATGGTTTGACTCTGTTTTTTGTTCACTATCTACTCTGTCCACCTGATCAACCTGGGACTGCAGTTCCTCTTGTTCTAATGTTCTGGGAGGTCCACTACAGTCCCTTAAGCCATATAGTTTATAATGATGTTAGCAGCTGTGGTCACAGGAACATGAAGCTTCTTGGAGATAGTCTAGTAGCCTTTACCTTTAACAAGGATATCTAAAATGCTCTAAAAGCTCCTCAGACATGGCATTTCTCAGGTTCGTGTTTAGTGTGATGCATATACCAAACTACCAAAGTGCATGTTTATTCCCCAGTCTGAAGAAAAAATAAAGACATTACCATTAACCAGTTTGAAACATGATTATAATGCAATGATTAACATTCTATTGTATTTTCATATTATTTTACTTTATTTATGTTTATCACATACTAATGACATGCAGGTGTAATTAGACAATCGCTTTAATTTGAATCACTTTTCAGGAGAAAAAAATGTTCAATCTCCTGTAAGAGTGCCAACTAATTTGTCTGTACATACATTTTTCTTTATTAAATGTTGTTTTTGTAATAATGGGAAAAACTAAATATTCTAAATAACTAATGAGACATATTTATAAGAATACAAGCTTTTTCATAAAAGCTGCATAAATTGAATCAGAGGGGGGAAATAAAAAGAGTGATCATAATGAATTACCTCAATGACTACACCTTAGTTTTAGGAAGTTAGCATTTATTATTTGAACAGTGTACAAAATCTCTGTAAAGTAAGAAACTTTGAATATTTGCAAAAGATTAAGATTTTATTGCAGTTCTTTAGATATTTTAATAGAAAACTTAAAAATCAACTGCTAATTGGACCTTTTAATTTGAATCAAAGTGCTGAATTGATTGAAATGTGCCAGACTCTGACCACTGTCATATGCCTTTAAATATTTATTTTGAGAAAAGATCCCAAACTGTCACAGTTTTTATACAGCGCTTTTAAAACTCTTACCTTTTTCATTTTTGTCCTTCCCAGTTACGAGGACTTTATTCATGTAGATATACTCTTCATCAACACCTACATTAGATGGAGCAAACAAAAAACAACCTGTAAGTGTTAATAGTTTTACAGGAATGAGAGTCACATCACGCTCAGATGGTTTCAAGATTATCAGTGTAAGTTAAAGAAGTAAGTTAAAGACTATGAGGGTAAAACTAACAAACACACAAAAAAAGAATCAGTGTTAAATGCACATCATGACTTGAAGAAGAACTGCTTCAATATTTTCTACTTTAGAGCATCTAATAACAGCTGAATGACAATCTTTGAACAATTCAGAGAAGAAATCTGTCCTGCATGCTGAAACTTGAGATTTTACAGCCGATGCTGCATAAAAGTAGCTAAGATGAGGTTAGCAAGGACTGTACTTCAAAGAAACTTCAAAACTTACTGTATGAAGTCAGTTTTGATATGAAAAGCATGCAAATGTAAGTTAAAACTCTGCAGTTCAAAGACAAGGATAACAAGCGTCTTCTTTTGAGTGTGAACATGTGACTTGTATGTGTGAATAGGTGAATGACAGTGTAGTGTAAAGCGTTTTGGGAGTCGTAGGACTTGAGAAAAGCCATATACAAGTACACGCCATTTACCATTTTGACACTAACTTTTTGAAACTTTCTTCTGAAATTTGATATGTTAACATTTTTCTGGTTTTCTTTTGCATGTTCGACTTTCGTATCATGTTTCAATGCTAAAAGATGCACAACTCAGTTTGTTTACTAATCTTTCACCTCTAATCTGCTTATCAATCGTTCACAGATCGTGCCAGCCTTCATCTTACAACCATAACTTCCTTCTTTAACAGCATTTCACTGTGGGATCTTCATATGGTTCACCTTGTTTATTAAAAGACTATTTAAAGTCTGTTTGGATTTTTTAATGTTGCTTGTTGAAAATAGTGGTTATTAGGATTTGTCACAAAATTCAGGTTACTTTTAATTACATTCAAAAGAAACAGTGTTCAGATCTAAATTCATTTAATTTTATCAATTTGGCAGCTGAAACATCTTAAAATCTTTGTTTTTGGCTTGATGTTAAATTGATCCAACATAAAAGTGAGGAAGGGTCCAGATAATGTGAACATTTTACTTTCTTCCTTTTTGTAAATTTGCTTGTTGATGGGAACAATCTGACATCAGCTTATTGTCAAACAAACTTTAGATGATAGTGAAAAATCCAGGTTTAAAAAGGAGCTTCATCCAAACAAGTAGCCTATTGTGTAGACAGATGGGATCAGTTCTGACACCCACTTGCACCGTGGTGAGCATTCATCAAACATTAGTCAGAGACCTCCTTGCCAGCACAGATAGAGCACTGTGCCACTCCTGTCTTTGAAGGTCGGAGATCATCGATTTGAGATAGAAAACAGCTTTTGAACTTGGGCTAAAAGAAAAGTCTGAGCTGATGTTTATAAATTCATGAAAATTCTCAGAATTGACTCAGTTTTGGTCCAATACTGAAAGCAACTTTATAAACAACAACCAAAATGCATCAACGTAAGAAAATTGGCTTATTTTGTCTATTGAAAAGGATCATATCCATTTAGAATCAAATTATGATGCTTTTTATCTCATATACACTAATACACACGAGGTCGGTAGGAGTTTCCTTATATCTAAGGTATGTGGCGAAAGAAAACAATCTAAGTAGTAAAAGTTCCTTCAGAATTGGGTGTTGGAAGGACAAAACCTTTCACTCGTATGAAGCCCACAAGCTCAACAAATGTACTTTGAGTAAATAAAGATGTTTTACTGACTCATCTGATAGACTCACTGTGTTCTTACTCAACTCATCAGGGAATATTTTAAGGGAAGTTGCAAGAAGATGGACTTCAGTAATATAAGAGATTTATTAAAAGCCTCTTAAATGGTGATCACAAATCAAAAAGAAACAAATCACTCAATTGAATCAACAACAATAAGGCAATTAAATTAAGAACTATTTTTTTTTTATTTGCACCCATTTATTTGAGAAAAATGTAGTTTATATAAATAGAATTACAACCACTCTGGTACTGGTTAAACTCCAAATATGTACATTCATGTTAATGATTTAGAGTCAAAATGAGGAGAAAAGTTATCCTATACTGATTTATGTTAATTTAAGAGAAAATCAAATTGTTATTATTGAATAGTTTTGTGAATGGTTATAACTTATCTATACGCTTATAAAAAAAATCATGACATTCAAAAAAGAAACAACGGAATTTCCTATTCCATCTTGTATTTGGAGTCATTAAAACCTGCATAATGTCACCACATAAACCATCTGAATGAATTTTAAACAATAAACCAAAGGGTTGCAGAACAGCAACAACTATAAGCTGGTAACTACTGCCTCTTATAAGAATCTGTCTTGGAACTACTGCACAGTTTGTTTCATTGAATTCAATATTTCAGCTGACTAAGGTCACACCCTGAGAAGAAATCAAACAAACCTCGGGTGATTCTCTCCTTTGAAAACTTATACCGTGAGGCAAAACCAAACAGCAGAAAAAAACTAACCAAACAAAAAGAGTTTAGCTAGTACAGTGAAAACAGATTTTCAGGGAACTGAGTTGAAAGGCTATTTATAAACTGCTTTGCAAAGGAAGTGAGCATCCCCTAGAGCATAAATGCTGCTTTGGAAAAACGATACAGCTTGGAGCCAGAAGAGGAAGTACGGAGAGACAAATCCAAGACAGAACATGGAAAATCATGACTGTGTGTGTTTTAGTGGGCAGTTGTCTGAGAAAACTCAAAGGCTGAGGTTCAAACCAACAAAGTCAGCTACTTTATTAGAATAAAAAAAGGCACAAGTTGTGTGGCGGAGGACCAAGTTGCAGGCAGGAAGGCACAGGGAACTCACAAATATAAATAAATAAAACTTTTAATAAGAAAACAAAAAGCTGACGAGGCAACAAAAGAATAACTTGTAAGTAATTCCAGGGAAACCACATGGAGCTGGAGGCCATATTAACAGGAGGATCTGACAAACTGAATGAGAAAGAAGTGAGTTTTTACACAGAGGATGAGCGCTTACTGACAGGGAACAGCTGGGGGAAGAAGACACAGACTAATCAGGCTGAAATGTGAAACAGATGGGAATAAACCGGAAAAAATACTGAGGAGGTAGGGTAACTGATCACAAGAAGTCAGACACTAATACACATAGAGGGACAATACAAATCGAAATAAAGACCAACACACAAGAAATAAGTCAGACGAACAGTAAAAAAACAACTTATGAAACTAAGCAAACCACAAAAACCCTAAAATAAAACCAGCAACAAGAACCTAGGGAAGTAGTAAACAAGAACCACCTTCAAAATAAAATTACAGGAAGTACATGGAAAAAACTCATGAAACATCAAACAAAAGCACAAAATAATCTCGCGACCCTGACAAATATGATAACAAGCAATCGCATCTTTTCATTAAATCCATGATGTCCAGTTACAAACTCACCTGGAGGCTGAGACTTGGTTCACACCTGAACTGTCCACAAGGAGCTGCTCTACAATAAAGTATTAGCTACAATAAAACAAATAAAACTGTCTTTCACTGTTTGACAGGACACTTGCAACAAGCAAGGCAGAGCCTCTCAGATGTGAAGATGGGCAGAAGTTCACCAATCTATTACAAAATGCAACTAAATATTGTGAAGCAATTCAAGAAAAAAGTTCTTCGATACAGATATTAAAGATTCCATCATCTACAATGAATAATATAAAAATACTGAGAGAATCAGGAGGAATCTCTGTGCATAAAGGACCAGGGGTCTCATTTATAAACGGTGCGTACGCACAAAATGGGGCCTGAAAGTAGCGTACGCCACTTTCAAATCAAAAGTTGGGATTTATAAAAAACTAACTTAAAGCTGAAGTTGGTAATCCTGTTCAGAAACACTTTTTTTTATACTGGGTGAAAAGGTCCTTCCATACTGAGACTAGTCAATACATTGTGTATTCATAAAAAGGAGCAAAAAAATCCGACCTCTCTGAGACTTGCAAGCCTACAATAACTCTGACCAACCACGGTCATCCGCACCGGATGGCGGTGATTGGTCATTTCCAGAGAAGAGGAGAGGAACCAATCAGATACCTTGCCTGCACCCCTTCTATCACGCCCTCTCGCTCCTCGCTACTTGTCACGGCTCGCCCTGCTAAACTGCCAAAAAAAGCTGCTACGACAAAAGCTCTGGATTAAACGAGAGGACAAACGAGAGTCAACATTGGTAAAGCTGAGTACCCTGCTGAGTTCTGCCGGCAGACGCGAGTTCCAAGTTTGGGGGGGGGCGCGGCTTGAAGCAAGTCCATGGTGGGAAGGGGGAGGGGTTTAGAGGAGCTGCTAGTTTTAAATCTTGCTAGCTCTCGAACATTACCAACTCCAGCTTTAACTTGAAAACGTGCGCACCTGTACGCCAACTCTGAACCGTGCATACGTACATTTTGGAGACGAGGGGAATCAACAACGCAGTTGGTGAGGTGGTGAACTGCAGTCAGACTGCATATTACTCCTCTCACACACGTCATTTCACCTCACACCAAATATTAATTATAGATTGGTGTTATTAAACATTCAGAACAGCAATGATATCTATATTGCAGCTTGTAGTGAGCTTTAGCTCTCCTAAAAACATTTTTTAATACTAAGAGAAATACATAAAATTAATCTCCTCCTCCTCGACAGGAAGTCTTTACTAAGGGAACAAGAGTCTGAGGGTGTAATGCAGCGTTTGAGATGACAACGACAAGGTTCATTTAATGTTTTTTAATGTATCATTTAAGACCCCAACGGCTGCCATCATGTCGCAAAACACACTCTTTATTTCTTTTAATTCATTGGTCTCGGAATTAATAGCGCTGATCGTGTCTCTCTGTGTCTGCATCACAGCTTCAGTCAGAACCCAACCATTGGATGCGACGCGGTCACCGGCAGCACAGGTGCTGGGGACAGTCTGACGACCTCGTCCTCGCCTATGTGCAAATGCTGAAAAGACACAGCATATTAGTCTGTCTCCTTAAAACATGCTAAAATTTGTTAACGTAGCCACGTACTACAAAAGGTGTTTTACCGGGTTTATTTGTTGTTTCTGTCAGGTCGGTGTCGCCCTCCTTCTCTGACACAAGACCGTACACCGTCCTGTCAGCTGCACTTACAGTCTGAACTGCAGACGCTGCCACTCATAGTTTTTTCTTTTATTTGTGACACAGCTGCTGTTTCCACCAAATAAAATGTCTCTTCTAGCCTCCACTTCACCCACTAACACTTTCATTTCCATGAAGTTTATCTTCTTGTTTTTTTGTTTAGTTGCGATATTTCCCGTCTTCCTCATATGTATCAATTTTCATGTCCTGCTTTGCACTGACCTTATACTGTATGGCCCGGTTTGGTGTGTTCAGGGAGGGACATGAGCCAAATTCACGTGCGCAAGCTTCCAGGTAGAGTGTGATTTATAAAGGGGAAGTTGCTTACAACTGTGCGTACGCATGGTTTTATAAATCGGAATTTTTTTTGGCATTCGCAAACTTTTTGTTTTGGTCGTACGTACACTTTTAGTAGGGTTTCTACGCAATGTTTTATAAATGAGACCCCTGGTGATTTTCAGGCCCTGAGGCTGGATTTAAAACAGACATGATTCTCTACTGGACATCACTGCATGGGCTCAAAAACACTTGAAGATATCACTGTCTGTCAACACAGTTTGCTATGCGATCCACAAACTCCAGTCAAAGACGTATCATGCAAAAAAGAACCCACATGTAAACATTATCTAGAAACGCTGGCCTCCAGGGGCGTGTCTAGAAAATCTTTGTTGTGGAGGTAAGGTAGAGGCACAGATTTCGAAAAGGGTAGCACATGTACGTGGCCCTTAAAAAAATCTAGTTTTTACAAAATTCTAAACTGTTTATCATAATTTTAGCGGCTACCATCAACCAAAAGAAAATCAAAATCTAAGCCCAATATCAGTGTTACATTAATCATGACTTATGATCAATGAAAAAGTATAGATTGAATTTGATTGTCTAATTGCCAGTCTAATTGGAAGGGTGGCCCCGGCCCCCCCTCTGGACATGGCCTTGCTGGCATCTTCTCTGGGCTAACACCTATTTATCTCTCCAATAGGTCAGACATAAGGATGTATCAGTGAGCAGATAAAACTTATACTTTTCGCAGTTTATTTGAACAAAATAGAAAAACTAAATGATTTTAGTTAAAAACAATAAGCTATATGCATTTGCATCTTGTCAACTTTGGTGTCATTTAACTCCTTTAGTCCTTTCAATTCAAAACCATGTAAAACAACTTTCTTTTCCTCTAATTAAGTTTTTCTCAAACACGTCGTATGAGTTGAAGTATTTTAACCTCCTGAGTCATTACCTTTTTAGTTTTGTTGTTATTTTAATTACCCTGCTATTTGGAACCAATAAGATATTGTAAACTAAAAAAAATAAAAAAAAATTCTAAACAATTAGTTTGACAATCAAAACCTATTTAAAAAAATGAAAAGTTATGAACAGGAAAATTAAAACTTTAAAGCTAATGCCCTTTAATGAGAATTCAAACCAACAAAAACAATTTACAATTCATTTAAAATTTTATTATGAGATGAATCAATATTCTAACTTTAAAACAAAGAGATTCTACAGACTGACATCCAAGTTTTGCGTCTAACCTCTCACTTCCTGCTTTAAGATTTCTCTTAAATGACCCTAATTCAAAGTAAAAAGTTGGTCCTGGACTTTCACATTTTTTGTGTTCTTCTTCATTTTCTTCTTTTCTAAACATTAAATTCTCGGTTGAGTCTGTTAAAGCATATTGTTCTAATTAATTCTCATTCTTTTGCTTTATCCTGTATTTCTAAGTGTTTTCTCTCACCATTTGTAGACTTGTAGGACTGAAGGAGATCTGACAGCAGGCCCTTCTGGATAGTTGCATTCCCGCTCAGGGTCTCCTTGTCCAGAATGAGCAGGAAGCGGTGCAGCTCCATCAAGATCTGATCCAGCACTGAAAGGGCAGACAGACAAGAGAAAGATTCAGATTTGTCACAAAATTAAAATTTATTTAAATCCTATCGTAAATTCTTTGGCTTGGAGAAATGTTACACACACAAGGAATTTGATGGTGACATTTTCAAACTAAGGGAAAATAAAAAGCCATGAGAGAACACAGAAAAGTCTTTGAAGCTTCTGAACAAACATTTTTATTTAAATTATTGCTAAAAATTTGCTTTAGAGGTTTTTCAGCTGGCAGCTAACGGTTCACTAATTTCTCTCGATAAAAAGAAGCTGTTCAAGGTTTCTTTCGGAAGTTTGGTGAAAGGTCAAGATCAGAGAAGGGGAGGAGCCTGTGGAGCAGGGTTGGCAGGGGCCAACATGACTGGGTACAACCCACACACATCCTTCAGGGGTCAGCGCTGAGCTCACAGCCCTCTTTACAGTGTAGGGAGTCCTTTGTGTTTTTCTTTACTGTCTCTTGGCCTCATGAATGGGCCCCTTGCTACAGTGGGCCTCCATGTGAGAGAGCCCTTTTTCAGCTGGAGGAAAGACAGAAATGGATGAAGAAGAAAGACTTTCATAGAGGAGAAAAGGGTGGGAAGAAATACAGAGATGTTTCGGAACATATTTAAAAATAAAATACTAAATTTGGGCTTAATGAATGAGGAGAAAAACATTGGGGTTTTTACATAGAGATGGTTTCTTTATCTCTAGATGCACAACAGTAAGAAACGGGTGCTGCAAAGCATTCGAAAAGTGATTTTATAGTTAGTCAGAGCTAAACTAATTTATCTATAAAGCACAACCAATATCAAACCAAAGCCCAAATCATAAAATATTAATATCCAAACTTGTCTAATTTTGCTAAAAAAAAAAAGACCTTTGTTCCACAAAATAAAACTTTAAAACTCTTGAAGTATGGGAAACTGTCTCAAGATGGTTGAGCTCTTTTAATAATGTCAAGTATCTTTTTTTAGTGACTCCTGGTTCAGATTGACCCCTAACTGAGCCTTTAGGTGGGCTGAACCACAAGGAGTAAGATCTGTCACCAAACACTTTCCTTAAAGTAGATCAACCTTTAATGAATCATGTTCAAGTATCGTGTATGGCCACATGAATATTTAAAGTAATTTAAAGGTAATTTAAAATACCGTAAACTGCTTTGGATTCTGATACTGCTTCGATGATTAAAACCAAAAGGACTACATTTCTAACTCTTCTTTTGCTGCTGATGTCAGGCCACCCGGCAGGAATCTAAACATTTTTCCAGCTTCTCCTCCTTGTGTATTTGCAGAGACTGACTTAGATGGCCTTTTGGATTGGAGGACCATGGGAAACTGAGTCAGCTGACAGGACAGGGAGGTCTGTAGCCAGTTTAGTTTCTGTGTGCTCTGGGTTGGCCACATGCCCACTGCATACGCAGTCAAGTGACCACAACTCCACAGCATAAACAATTCACTTCTACAGCATGGACCAAAGAATCCTGAGAGCATCAGGAAGTTTAGATTTTTACTGGTGAAAAAGTGAGTTAGGAAGAATAAAATTTAAGGCAAACTTGATATTTTACAGTTAAAGTCGCAAATCAGATGAATTAAAAGTTTCCAGACATCCACTGTATGCAACATACAAGCTTTATCTTCTTTAATCCTAAAGTTGGTCTTCTTCATGTGTTTCATTAGGAATGAGCATTGTTTTCCTTTTAAAAAAAGTTTTATTTTAATAATTGGCTTTAAAAATTAGTTTATTGAGTTCAAGCTCTGTTAGATGTTTCTACAAACATCTGTTCAGACTGAATTTAAGATATTTGACCAGTTTATCTGCCTTTTCATAGCAGCAGATTGCTGCAGTTTACAAAATTCACAGCAGTTTATGTGAACCTTGTTTTATAAAACTTTACACATTGTCATTTATATTGAATTCTACAATTTACAAATGAAACTAGTGCCAAAAGCAAGCTGTTGCACTCACTTGGAGATGATGTCCAGCGGAATTTCTAAATATTTCTACCAAAAAATCTGCGTAATGCCAAACTTACACTGGTTTTAGGGATTATTTGAAAAAGTCCACAGATTAGCCATTTTTAGCCTGTAGATTTAGTCCAAATTGACCCAATGCCAAAGAGGATTGCGACATCTGAAAACAGCTCCAATGGCCAAAATTTCATAGTGTTACTTTGTATGTCTTTAATCTGCCTTCAGTTTTGCATTATATGGTTATTTTGGCAGAAATATTTAGAAGTTTCTACAGGACTTGACACCTAAATGCCCTGGAACTTCTGCAATTTGCTGCTGCTAGACATATTTCAAAGTAAAAAATGAAAAAATTCTAACATGTAAGTGATAATACCCGACAAGGTGTCCATTGTCTGAAATTAATGGACGATGCGGAGGCGCGATGCAAAGCATGGTTGCTTCTGTGAAATCCATCGTAATGTCATACAGATTATGAATTTGATGATGGTGGTTTATAAAATAGAAAACTGGAGTTTAGAAAATATAGTATTTGCTGAAATTTGAAATGAAAAACACCTACAGGAGTTCCAGTTACAAGACTCATTTTTGTCCATCTCAGGTAAAAGAAAACAGGTTTAGATAAACAAGAACAGTCTTAAACATAAAGCAAGTAAATGATGGCACATTCAGTCTAAACTTTAAGTATAGATTGCAAAAGGTAGACTGAACAACGCAGAGAGAATTGTGCAAAATATATTAAAATTATTGCATTAATATACAAGTTGGTCAATTTAGGTTTTCTAAAAAGGCAACAATGCTGGATGTACAGCACATATAACCAGTTGTTGAATGGATACAGATTAAAACTGTGTTTTATGAGCAACTGTCTCCTCTACTTGCCTTCAAACTGACAGCAAAAATTAAAAATCTTAAATGTAAGAGTTGTACTAGATAATATTTTGGAAAAACGTTGATTAAGCCACAGAGAGAAGTCAACAAAACGATTTCTAGAAGAATCTGATGGTTCCTCAAACTATACATTCAAGCTGAGAAACATTCAAACCTGCATTTTCACTCTTTTCTTCTTTCATTTGTTCAAACAAACTCCCTAAAAACCTTTATTTTCATTTTAACTATAACTTAGCTATTGTATCATAAACCTCAGTTCAAAGAATTTATAAAAGCCCAATTTTGTTATGACATTCATGTTCATGGTGAGTTTATGTAAACGAGAACATGAATGTGTTCAAGAAGCAGATTTTTTGATTTTTTTAAAATGGACTTTTAATTGAGGAAAGCAAGGAAAATAAAACTGATTTTGTTCCAACACTTCAAGTTCAACCATTAGTCCTGCTTGGATTTTAGCTGCATTTCTCTAAGAGCCTTGAGGTTTCAAATCCAAACTCACCAACTGCATTCAATGTTCTTAGATTAACAAAATAGACATGAGCAGCATCCAAGTTAAATAAAGTGATTTTTTTATATAGAAAATATTCCAGTTGGCTCAAATTATTGAGTAAATCTATTTAGATTTAATTTTCAAGTGCAGACTTCCACAACAGTAAAGACTAAAAAAACTACTTAACAGCACCATGTCTTTCCTTTTCCTCATATTTAAGCAAACTCCAGCCCAGATTCCAAACTTTGTCTCATCTGTATGTCATCTCCCCCATCTGTCCTCAAAAACAACTCCCTAAGTTCAAGTACATGAGTTAATGCTCCAGGAAATACCCTGATGCAATGTTTTTACCGTCTTTATAATGACTTTGATCAGCTGTAGGACAATAATAAAGGGTGAAAATATAAAGAAAACAAACAATTTGAGACATAAAATCACAATGCTGCTTCAATTCGATGATGCAATAAAAGCAGCTTGGGTGCAAGATTTCCATTTCGTTCATCTCAGAGCAGCTGGTCACAGTCTGTTTGGGCGACTTCCTTTATCCAAATCATGCTCATACTTGTAGATTTGGGGCAGATGTTGAAAACAGTTCTTGCCATCTTTAAATCTCTAGCTGAAACTAAAAGCTAGATAAGAAGTTAGATGTGAATGTTTTGTCTCATCCGATCTTTAGATCAGCTTACTTTCAGCCTGTCTCATGACTCATCCTCACGCTAAGCAGTTCACAAAATGTCACGTTCACAGCAGAAACACAACAAGTTTAACAAACACCAACTGAACACATGCCCAAGCACAGATTCATAAATTTTAGATCTTTAAAACGACCTACATTTTTAATAAGGGGTTATTTTTTTCATAATGATTCATAACTACAGTTTGGAATCTTATCTAAGTGGATACTCACCAAAAAACATGTTCAGCTTCATATTAGACACTCTGTGCGCCTCAGATGGCTTTACAATGGACGAAATAACTTCAGTAATTCTGGTCTCAGCCGTGATGGTGTTCTGACAATTTATGCTGCCCTGATTAAAAATGTATGAATTGACAACTTGTTTCATAATGAACTGTTATTATAGTCTTGTTTATGGTGAGTGTGTCCTGTTAATTGTTTAAGCATATTTTTATGATCCTTCCCTGATATTTTCTATGTAAAGTCCTCTGGGTCCTTGTCGGCCATTGTTGGTTCTCCTCTGGATGTGTCCAAACATTTGCCTGTCACTTTGACAATGTAAAGAAAGTAAAGATAACATCATATTTAGTGTTTCTGTCCTGGAAGAATTTATTTAATAGTAAAATGTATTTATGGAAAAATATAGAAACAAAAAATAAACAATAAATCTGTTTATTGAAGTCAAGGCTGTAGAACGGCACATTTGCATAAGGAATCGGTAGCACATCTCAACAGGTAGCATATTTCTGCAGAACACCGGTTCGAGCAATGGCTGTTTGAGACACGGCTGCGGAAAAGTTATTTAGTACTGCTTTAAATATGAACAAGAGCAACCAGTAAAAGTGTTGATAACATTCTTTATTCTTGTGTCTTTTGAAGATAAAATATGTTCCTCTTTAATTTCTCTAATTTAAGATTATCAAATATTAAAACTATTTTATGAACTTATTTCATTACTCCCATAAGTATTTGTTGGCACTTGATGGGTCGATTTAGTAAAGTTTTTTAAGGCACATTTTAGCTGCATACACCCTACATGTCAGCCAACCAAGCAACAATGTCTGGTGTTTGGATTGACCAAACTTAACAGTCATTAAACTCTATATTCAAATCCAGGTAAACATATCCAAAGGATTTTGTTAGAAATAATAAAATCAACTCACAAAATTATCTTTAAAAAATGGTTTAAAGGATCTGAATTTGGACAAAATGGTTCAAAGAGATTTACTGAGATGTATATGTTAAAAGGGAAGTGATGACGAGAAGGAGAAATGAAACCAGTGACCAAACATCAAGGCCAGTGATTGGATGGTGGTGTACTTTTACATGGTCTCAGATGGAAGGTGCTTCTGCTTCATCAGGCATGTTTCATTATGAAGGGCTCCCAGAAGTCAGTACTTTCATTTTCACCTAGGATGTTGAGTTTATGGTTTGATCAAGATTCTATTTTCTCTCCCTTTAAAAAAAATCCAGTCATTGTTTGCTTAGGCAACTAATGAACTATGTAAACTTGAAAAACCCAACCCTTTTATAGATTTACAGTGACAACAAGAAATTTTTCATGAACTTTTTGACATCTCCCACTTTTCTCTTCAAACCTGTAAGAATTGCTTTGTTCCATCCTCCCATTGTTCATGTAAAAGTAGCAGATAATAAGCTAATAGCGGGACCCTAATAAAGATCAAACACCAGTTTCCTGGCATCTGATTGTTATTGGCAGACATTGGTCTTTCTTCCTGAATCAAGCAGAGTTCAGCTGTGAAGCAGAACTGAGTTGACATGGCTGATTAATCCAGGCTGTGTTTTGATCTTTTTTGCCTTAGAAACCAGGGAATTAAAAAAAATCTGGTGACAAAAGGTTGACTATCTGTAATGAAGGAGAGAAAGTAAATTTGATATGGGTTTATGCATTGCATGTCTAATATTACAGTTAATCTTAAAGGTATGTCATATTGTTTAAAGTGGGTAAATGTGTGTGTAGCCAGTATGCTAACTGTTACAGACAGAAGTCAGTGTGATATCAGTTTGGAGAATCAGAGCAAAGCTATGCATCAAGCTAGCAGCTGCTCAAAAGAAATAAAAAACATTTAATAGCCATTCAAGTGAACCCTGTGTTGTGGATTTTTACACCACATTAATTTTGAATCAGACATTTATGTGGACTGGGTAATGGTTCATTTTGCAACACAGTGTTCTACAGAGAACGAGTTGCAACAGACTGCTGGTTGTGTTTCAACATGGCCGGTCTTCAGTGCACATGACCATAAAAATCGATGTAAATAAATTAATGGTGTAAAAGTTTACAAAGAAACATGGTGTTTTTTAGATGGTGGAATTTTACTCCTCATCCAAGTCATCGCTAACAGCCTTTAGCTCAACTCTCCTACAAGCACTTCACCTTTATTCTCCAAACAGAAATTGTTCAGACTTCAGTCTGCTGAGAGTAAGAAAACTTCTCCACAAAACTCACTTCCATTTAATCTAAACCACACCCTTATGATTTATCATAATGGACATAAATTATAAAATTAAATATTTCTACAATTTAAATATTTCTACAATTCATTTCTACATTTCAGGTGCAGCAAAAAAAAATATCACAGGTGTATACCGGTATATAACAATGACTCCTCAAGTGAAAAAGTAAAAAAAAAAAAACNTGGAATGGACTGGAATGACTGGTTTAGTAGTCAGATAGTAAACAAACCTGCAGATTCTTGGTTTTATGCCACCAAATAATAAAAAAAAATTAAAATATGCAAGAGAACTCAGCTTATATTCTAAGATTACTTATGTTTAATACTAAAAAAATATGTCTACAAACATTTCAGTCATTGTTTTAATTTACAAGTTGATTGTGTTTGTGTGAAGATATTGACTGAAAAAAAACTATCAAACTAATATCACTGGAACAACATACAGTACCTGTCAGTTAAAACTAATAGAACCAATTCCTCATTAGAAATATAAGAAGATATGGTTTCCTTTAAAGAGGCCCTTCCATTAAAAACAGTTTTTCTGAGGTTTCTGTTGAGTATTTTAGCTCCACGGGTGTTCTTATCTTCATACTGGGTGTGAAAATGGCACAATAACTTCTCTTTCAGTTTTTATCTCTCAAACTACGCAGGTGGTGATAAAACCTGAGTTGGAACAGCCTGTACTTGTTACATCACAACTCCTTTGCTCATTAGTATTGCTCGTCAGCTCGCGCAGTTGAGACCACGCCTAGCATGCTGCTGGCTAAAAACTGTTAGCATAAACACGTATCAACCGGTGCGCTGTTGCCACGCGCAGCGGGGAAGGAAACAGAAGCCATGGTCTCAGAGGTTAGTTTGTTCCCCCTCAGTAGTCGGGTTGAGCACAGGTGTTAGGAGGGAGGGGTAAAGGGGGTCTGCGCCACCTTAGGAATAGATCATGAGCTGCTATTGGATCCATAAATGTGTGGAATGATATTTACAGCACGAATAACGTCACACACGCACCCAAGAGCCATCCATCTCCATATTCACCATCTCTCAGAAGCAGGTTTAACAGGTTTTTGCGGCCACTGAGCATTTTGCACTTGTTTTAACAACCCCAAACCTTTGATAAATCAGTCCCAAAATGTTTCATATTACAAGTTAAAACTTCAGAAGTAACCACAAAGTCATGAAATTTGTGTGAAATCGCCTAAGAATAGTTTGTGGCATTTTTAGGTCTATCTTATAATAAGATGTAAATTTATAGATGGGGTAAATGAACAAACAATTACTTGCCCTTTATTCAGACAACTGAAGTGAACTTAGCCATAGATGAAAGTAGCATGGTTTTAAAAAGCGATAGCGTTAAAGTGAACAGAGTTCAAACAGGTGTAGAAGAAATTGAATTGAAGAGATATTGGTCAGAAAACTTTGTTGTATTTAATGTTGGGTCAGACTTGGCACTTTAAATTATTGATATTAAAATTGAAGTTGAAAATATTTAGAACAATCTCACTGCTTTGGAGAAGTGAGGCATCTCTTCAACAAATATTTAACAGTCTCTAAAACTCAAAGTAAATCTTTATTGTTTGGTGAAACTGGCTCCAATAACATCAGAAACTGCAGTTAAACTTTGTTTTGAAGCTCATTCTGGTTAACAACTGAATCACATGAACCATTTGGGGCTTTACTTTTAGACAACATTTGCACCTGCATTTCTAAATGACTTTATTGTCTCAAAGTTGCATGAAGACATTTTAAAAAATCATTTTTTTACAGGTATCTAAGTCTAAAGGTCAACCAGGAACTAAACAGCAGGGGAAATAAACTTCAATTTGATTAATTTCAGAAGCTTTAAGTATATATGAATACAAAATATCCTTTTTTATTCACTATTCTTTGGATTGGACAAAATACGTTATATTAAATTGACTTTTATTCATAGTGCAGATGTTTTGGGATGAAGGTTCATCATTTTAACACTTGAACTCTGATTAAATAACTACCTCCTGTTCTAAATCTCAATAAAACTATCCCTGTATGATCCATACAGCAGGAGCTATACTGCTCTATCTGTTGAAACATTATTAAATACTTTAGCGCAATATAAGTGTGAAACATTAAACTCTGAAATGAGTTAGTTAAAAAGAGGAACTAGATCTTAGAGGTCATCTTGTAAAACCGCAGAATGTAGTGATAACACGAGGTCACGGTCGTGGGAGGGTTCATCCTGTCAGAGTTCAAGTCATCAGTCTGAGACAGAAACACAAAAGTTCAGATAAATTAGTGTCATCTTGATAATTACCAGTGTTAGATATGGGTATGATAAACAATTAAGAGTTCTTATTAACTGGCTTCATGTTCCCCAGATGTTCTAAAAAAAAAATAAATCTTCCAACACATCAGCGTTGTTTCTCAACACCGCAAATAGACACATCACATCAGTGTGATAAGCATTAACAGCTTATTGTCAAAAGCAAACTGACAGAGAAGGAGGAAATCAACCAGTTCAAGTCCATGGTAATGTGAGAGAGGGACTGAATCTGTTTCCAAATCCTCCTCATAATCCACCACCATGCCTGCCTGCATCTCTCCATCAACCATCTAAAAACATAGAGATCACCAGTATTAGTGTAGTTAAAAATCCCTGCCATATGACGACTTAGAATTTCATTTTCAGGGAAAGAGGAAGCTCAAAAAGATGCTGCAGTTTTGGCTTACAGAGACGCAAAGCAGCATTAAAAAGAACAATAAGCAGCTATCAAAGGCACCGCAAATATGACCACATAAAAGTGACAATGCTCAGATATTATCACCCAGAAAAAATGGCCAAGAGGGCTGTGGTGAGAGTACAAGTAAGCAAATATGCAAGTGAAAATGATCACAAGAGTGTCGGCTCCAGCACTAACCAGCATTTCCAACAAAAGTGTACCTGCTGAGATGCAAACACAAGCGCACGTCCAGTCCAGAGCTACTGTATTCAGTAATCAAAGACACGTTTGATGTGTTGGAAATGAGCGAGAGTGAGACCCCGAGGGCTAAAACACACACAGGGCACCTCACCACCATAAAGCAGAAAGACTGTCTTTCTTTTCATCATTTTTACAGCCCAGTTCAGCTTCCTGCATTACCCACGATCCCCCGTTGGCAAGTTCCTCCCGTGACACACATCCAAGTGAACTAGAGGACCTCACTGTGAGCCCCGATGCACTACATCTAAAGCCTACCACTGATGAGTTTATGGCAGGTCAAAGCGTCTGGATCCACTAACTCTGTTACGTCTTCATGCTGTGCTAAAGTACAATCCTGTTTTCAACCAAATTGCCCAGAGTTCCTGAACCACTTCCTATCAGGACTACTGGAACCTTTGTGATATTATATAAACTGGCAGAAGTTTTAATCTGACAGAACAAATTTGAACCAAGAATTGTTCACTAGCATAACGTGTTGTGCACCTCTTTATAAACCCAAAGAATATAAATATATTAAGGGCTAGTTTGAACCATCCCTTAGTTATACTACTACAGGCTTAGACTTGACTGACCACGTTTCCTCACTTTACTGTCTTTACTTTTCATATTTGTGCTTGAGTTCATTGATACCATTAACTTTGTTTTCTCTGTCTATCTTTAGAAATGAAGCGAGGCCTAAACCTTCTGTTGTTGTTTGCATCTCTTTCCTGTCCTTTCAGACCCCAGTGGATCGAGGACGAGAGCTGCTCATCCTGGTTCTACTTTAAGTTTCTACCTGTTAAAAAGGAGTAATTTCTTTCAACTGCCACCCTGTGTTTGCTCAGGATGGAGGATTGCACCCAAGTTTCCTTAGAATTACTACTTTTTACTAGATGGCATATTATGATGTAATAAAACTTGGTTGATTATGGTGTATGTCATTCGCTATCCTCAGAAATCTTAACCTATATATATACAGTATGTGTCTCTATATACACGTCTATAGACTGCCATCCACTGGTAGTTTATGTATTCTTATAATATTTTAATGAAGTAATAATCTACATATTTGTCAAATACTGTTATAGTTAAAATGCATGTTGTTCACCTGAGCAGACAAATAGCAACTTGTTAGAAAAGTCTGCTTTAAAAGAGGCCCTTCCATTAAAAACGTTTTTTTCTGAGGTTTCTGTTGAATATTTTAGCACCACAGGTGTTCTTACCATCATAGTGGGTGTGAAAACAGGTCAACAACTTCTCTTTCAGTTTAAATCTCTCAAACTACGTAGGTGGCGATAACACCCAAGTTCTCCCGAGTCCGAACGGACTGTATCTGTTTTGTCACTACTCCTTTGTTCATTAGTATTCGGCAGCTGCCACAGTTGAAACCACGTCTAACAGTCTGCTTGCTAAAAAGCTGTAGCATAAGACGTAACAAACAGGAAGACACAACGTCTACTGTAGCCATGCGCAGTGGGGCAGGAAACAGTATACTTTGCTCTCATAGGCTAGTTTGTTAGCCAATGAGAGTCCAGCAAATTTGAATAGTGAACATGAACGAGCTGCTGCTGAAACAGCCGAAGCTGCCTGAAGGAAGGAGCCAGAACCACCCGAATTTTAATGCAGACAGATTGAAAGGTCTGTTAATCAGTGTTTCCTGATGTTTTTTAAATATAAAATGTTTCATATTACTGGTCAATACTTAAAGCTGGAGTGCGTAACTTTTACATGTCCGTGGATGTCCGTTTCAGCCAAGCCACTATCAGAGGAGATGACACAATGCAGATTAAGCCGATCGGCTCCTCAAACATCTCACGGTATTTTTCAATATATATCATTTTTACTTTGCGTGTCGACTGAGACATTCCCGCGCTGTCGCACATGAAATTACGTCTTTTATGTCACAACAAGAAAAATAATAAGAAATAGAACGCAGTGTCTCGTAGCAGCCGGCAGAACGTGAAGGTCGACATGGCGGAGAATCCAAATAAACAGCCGAGAGACACTTATCGGGAAGTGGATCCTACCACGAAAAAAAAAAAATTCCTGGACGTTCGGCAGAGGGACTATTGGCTAAGAAGGAAAGTGACCGAAGGAGAAGGCAAACGCGAATTTGTATCGGCGTCGCTTTTCCTCGGTGGAGAGAAGAGATCTGGCTGATGTTCACGGGTGCACATAAGTGGTCCGCAGGTCCGCACACACTGTCAAAATATAAAATGCGCACCAGATGAAAACCAGAGCGCCGAAGTTCCAGCTGATCAGCTGATTCTGTCTCTATCTGTGTCAGTTTGTGTCTGTCAGTTTGCCAGTGTAACGGTTTTTCAGTCAGTCAGATCAGTGTAGCTGATTGCAGGATTCTGCATCGTGTCAAAACTGAAAAAATTCACTGAATAAGACAAATAGATCATTGTGGCCCCAACAGCTGACTAATAAATTTCAACACCAAACTGTTAAATGTAGATTAAAGTGAACAATCAAACCTGTAAACAATCCAACCTGAACTCTGAAGGTTTTTTACCAGTATTTTTATATTTTACTGGTTTCTCTTGATTTTTTCAACAATGAAATTATATTTATTGAAACAAATATAGAGCCAGGTAAAGTAAACAGACTGAATTTGAAGCTTGATTAAGACAGATACCGGTTGGAATAACAACGGCAGAGATAAAGCGGTGGCAGCTGGGCTTACGTCATATGGAAGCGCCAGCTTTATTGTTGTAATGACGCAAAAATTCCGCTAGGGGGCGACAGAAGTTACAGAAGTTACGCACTCCAGCTTTAAGAAATAACCACAAAGTCTTGAAATTTGTATGAAATGGCCTCTTTAAAAGGAGGTTAAGATGAAGTTCAAATTTGTATTTTTCTTAAGTATGGGTAAACAAATATTCTTAAAAAACCGTGACTCATGGTATGAAATGGTTAAGTTACTTGCTCTGAAGTTACTCGCCCAATAAGTGACTTCCGATGTGTTTAAAAGCTCCACAACAGACTAACAAAAGATTTATAATAAAACAGTCCACCAATTCTTCTGAATCAGTCAACTGTCCATCTCTGATACACCCGACAACTGCAGAGTCATCGGAGTATTCCTGTAGATGACAAACCTCCCATGTGGTGCTCCTGAGCTGCTGTGATCTGTTTGACAGGAAATGAATAATCCAGGGGATTGTGGAGGCATCCACCTGTGTCTTCTTGAGTTATTTACACTGTAAATCAGGCTTATTGTGTTAAAGGCACTGTAGAAATCAAAGAACATGACCCTCACAGCGCTGCCTGCTTTGTCCAGATGACACTGGGTTTGTTGAAGCATGTGTATTATGGTGCCAAACCCTAAAATGACCTGAATGGTGCTTATTTGCTTACTTAGATGGACCAATATGAGTCTCTCCATGACTTTCATGATGTGGGATGTCAGGGCGATCGGTCTTTAGTTGTTAAGGACTGGTGGATGAAATGTCTTTGGTACTAGAACAAGGCAGGCTGTTTTCATAGGACTGATACCTTCTCCAGGGTCAGACTAAGGTTGAAATTTGATCCAACATAGCTGATCTCCACTGGCCCTTTCAGGACTCTGGGGCTCAAACCATCTGGACCTGCTGCCTTGTTCCTGTTCAGTCTCTCCAGCTACATCTTCATGTGACTGCTAGATACAGAGCAGTGTGGCAAGGGGGGGCAAAGGGAACACTAGCTTCTTCTGATGTTGTTGGAGACAATGGAACAGCATCCAAACTCAAAACTGAGGTAGAAGATGACTGAAAAGATGAAGTGAAGGGAGAGTGGGGAGTGGGGGGTGGGGTCTGTTTGGCTTCAGGCAGAAGAGGAAGATGATGTCTCTAAACGGAACCTGTTTAAGAACATGTTCAGTTCATTGTCTGTATCCAGACTTTCATCTAACTGATCCTCCTGCTGCTTAAAGCCTGTGATCTTCATCCCTGACCACACCCCTCTTACATTGTTCTGATGGAGCCTGTTCTCCAGGGATTTTGTTGTTTCTAATCTTGGGAATCCAGGGTTTGTTATTGGTGATTCTGGTGGGGATTAAAGATAAAAAAACAACCCTGCCATTTATGTATTCTTGACATAAAAACCTTTGAATAAATCTCACTGGTTTCATACAGATAAGCTTCTCTCTTATCTTGCTTCCTTTATCTGGCTGTTGAAAGGAAACTTTTATAACAAAGAATTTGTTTTGGATTTTTTACCCCATTTATTAAAACAAATACAGCAAAACTACAGCTAATTTTTTTTAACATCCACTAGTTTAAAAATATCCATCAATGCACCTGCTTGTTTCAGATCTTCTAGTATTTACTGTAACATTTGACATTATGAGCTCTGTAAAAGCATCATAGAGAGGGAAGCATTAACACGCCAGCTGGTGTAAAACAAGGATAAAGATCTTTGTCAGATCAATTATCTGTTTGATAAACTGTGATATTGTCCTTATTGTAAGCTGTAAGGCATTGGGGCACTGTGGACCAACAGCAGAACAAAAAGTGCTCAAGCTGGTTGGTTAAGCAAGTCAAGTGCACGCAGTTTTGTAACAACGATTCTCAAACATGCTTCATGATAACAAGAAGGTCAGCCAGACTAAACAAAACCCCAGGTGTAATCCTGTTCTCTGGCACAAGGTGTGAGAATCTGCTGCTGAGCTGCTCCTTGGGATGAAAACTTAAACAAGTCAGATTTCAGAAACAAGGAGCAAATCATACCATGAAGCGTTTTTTTGCACTGTCACTGTCCTATACAAAACTTTTCAAAAGTTTCCCTTCACTGTACCCCCCTCTATCAGCTGCCTGCAGCTGCTAATATCTAATTCAGCGTCCTGGTGCTGTTGCATACAGCTGCCAAAGAGCACACTCCAGTTTCTGAACACACTCTTTTTCTGCAGTTTGGGATGACCAGGTGCAGGTTTCTTTCCCAATTGCTGCAACAATCTGGGAACCAATGACATGTTGCCCTTACATAGCCTCAACCAGCTCTTCAGTTGCAAATTGAGATGTCAAGCCCTGCTCATAAACAACCTGATCACATGGCAAATGAAAGTTAACCTCTTTTATTCAAATGCTCACATAAGATCATTAACTACACATTCACTGCATGTACAATTAGACATCGTATGTTGTTTTGTTTGTCTTTTCGTTGGAAAATCACTTTCGTTTGACAAATTTTTTCCAAATAAATTTTCGAGCAACAAAATATAATTAAAGAATCTTTTGCCTGTTCAACTAACCAAATAAACCCATTTGTTAACTTTAAAAAGATGTTAGAACATTGTTAAATAAACCAGGGGTCTCAGTGTTTGAGCTTCACATGGAATTAGTCAATGAGTGACCAATGCAAAACCCCTAACAGGAAACATTATACACAAAAAAACACCTCTGCATTGAGTGAAACTCAGACTATTTACTCTGGGAGAGAGTGGGAGTAAACAGACTGGACTGTGTGGTCAGCTGGTAAACTGGAATGTGGCAGTGAGACTTTTTTCTTTCAAATTCTGGTGATTCCATTCTAGTTTGACTGGTTGCCATTGTTCCCAGTCCAGCAAGCTGCAGACGTCTGCTGTCCATCTGGACGAGTAAAGGCTTCATAGTCTGTTAAGATTTGTGGGATGTTGTTGTGTTGGTTGTTTTTTTGCCCCCTTGGTTCTTGTAACCCACTGTTGTGGGTGTTTTAGAGGATTTCCTGTTTGGAATCTCCTGGTTTTAATGATTGAATTATTTTTTTAAATCAGTAGTCAATCTAAATCAGGTGTGAAGAAGCAAAAAAAGAAACATCTAAAATATACAGGTTTCATTTCAGCTCAAACTCTTTGTTTACGTCAATCAGGAAGTAATAGATTCCACAATTCCCATAATAACCACATGATTTAAAGGAACGTAGACAAACATAGTTGAGATTTATTTGTAGCCACATCAGAAGCAGTTTTACTGTTTTATAATCAACAGATGATGAAAGTGGACTTTGGTTTCAATTTAAAGCAACAGCCTGAGCACAAGTTTTAGACCGTTTTATTGGCAGGTGAAAAACCAATCACAGCTCAAATCAGCTCATCTCTGGATGCTTTTACATACTAAAGTTCCAAAGTTCATAACTACACACATGTAAAGTTATAGATACTTCCTGAAAAAACTAACTAAACTAAACTAAAGGCAACGACTTCATAAGAACCGCACACAAAATAAATCTCCACGTACCTTTGTGCTTCTCCATTCGGGCACTTTCACACCTCTCATAAAATGAAACGATCCTTAAAGTTGTTGTGTGTGTCTTGTTTGTTTGTTTTTAGAGAAACTGGATGGTAAACTTCTGCAGAATGCACCACGATCCTCCCGCGATCAGCAGCACACGGACAGAGATGCGTTCACTGTTGTGTGTTGAGACGGAACACGAGCGCTTCCCATTTCTACCTAATCAGTTGGGTTTTTGTCTTGCTGCGCCTCCCCCTCCTCCTCCTCCTCCTCCACCTCCCCCCACCCACTATGTAGCATCCAGACAGAAAGGTTTCGCTTTTTCGTCACGGTGGAAAGACCCTCATCAGAGACTCATTCAGACAGTTTTTAGGGGTCTTAAGACAAAACTAAATCAGAGCATTTTATGCTTTTGTTTAACCACAAACTGAGGATTAAAAAAACTCTCCTCTCAAACCGACTCTGTTTTGATTTAGTTATACTTCATCCGTCAAAAAGTTGTAAAAATCTTAACATTTAGAAACTTTCTTTAAGATAAAACTCAGATAGAGGTCTTGAAACAGACTGAGCTTTTCTTTGTTTCACGCAGCAGAAGAAAAGTGAAGTTCACTGCTTTAACAATCGAGCACCCCCGTGGGAGATCCGTGACCGGGTGGAGGTATGAGAGGAATTTCAAGTAACACAACACACTTAGGAAGATGATGATGGATCCCAGTGTTTACACAAGGTTTTACCTGGATCCTGTACTTATACAGGGAGTGTGCGCACACAGATAACTTGTCATTTAAAGCAGCCCAGACATGAATAATTATAATGTGTCTCTCTGGAAAACATCAAGTCAATAGTAGCAGTTTGGTAAAAAAGGAAGCCACACACAGGTTAATCTAATGATGTAATCCGATCCTGGTTAATGTTTTTCTTTCCAAATGCAGATGACTGAAGGTGAGAGAACATGAATTATTTCTCATTCAGATGAGACAATGAGGACCAACTCTTCTGCTTTGGTTCTGTAGTGAACAAAAATGCTTCCTTAGTTAGAACAATAGCAACATATTAATAGTTTTACAGAAAATGTCAGATTGATGGAATAGATGTTTGCACAAATATATTGACTGACTCAGATATGCTTCAAATAGATTTTTACAAGGTGTCTCCAAAAGTTCCCTTGATGTTGCTTGTCAAATGTCCCATGACTCACGCCTCTGAGGCAAAATGTCCACAGGACCTGTGACCTGAAGGAGCAACTTAACATCAACAGTACTCATCAGGAAGAGAAGTGTGAAGTTGTAGAGGTATATGCAAATGTAGAGCTCCCAGCTTATTGGTCACTTCTACAGTCTGACGTTACATCATCAGGAAACGCTGAAACTCCTCCATTCGTCCAGCCTGGCGGTCTCCATCAGTCAGGCAGGGAGGGAGGAAGCAACCTGGTGAGACTCTCCAGGATCTTTTCCATCATATACTGAGACAAGAAAAAGTTGCAGAGCTGCATGAAGTTGCAGCATTGAAGAAAAGAGTTAGTAATACAAAAAAGGGGGCTGCACGGTGGCGCAGTTGGTAGCGCTGTTGCCTTGCAGTGAGAATCCGGGCTGGGGCCTTTCTGCATGGAGTTTGCATGTTCTCCTCGTGCATGCGTGGTTTTACTCCGGGGACTCTGGCTTCCTCTCACAGTCCAAAAATATGCAAGAGGTTAATTGGCGACTCTAAATTGTCCCTAGGTGTGAGTGTGCATGTGCATGGTTGTTTGTCTATGTGTGGCCCTGTGATGGACTGGCGGCCTGTCCAAGGGGTACCCCGCCTCTCGCAGACTGCTGGAGATTGGCACCAGCCCCCTGTGACCCCGAAAAGGAACAAGCAGGTTTAGAAGTTGAAAACTGCTCTGAAAGTTGGATTGTTTTTTTCAAGTTTGAATTTATAAGAACTGGAAAAAAGCGATCATGTCTACAGCACCAACACTTGTTGTCAGAAGAGAAAAAAACTTTATGATACAATGTATAGGTCAAGCCCCTCTTTACTTTTGTATTTTTTAGATTAAAAATGACCACAATTTGATCTATTTTTGATGTTTTAAAAATATTTTCAAAGTTGTTATTTATTTCATTTTACAGCACTTTTCCTGTAGAGATTAAAATATAGTGGCAACATTATGAAAATATCCAGAGATTTACTATCCAAAGCTGGCAAACTGGCAAAGCATGCCATCACAAACAAGAGGAAAGTTGGAATAAAGTGAAGCAAAGTGACACGAACATACAGAAAGTCTGCTGAGTTTATGCATTTCTTCAAATCCTTGACGCAATGATTGCAAACATTTAGTCAGGGTGAAAAGTCAAAGTAATCTTTAGTATCCTTGAGGGATAACGTGTTGCACAGTACAGTAATCCAGAAAAAAAAATCAAATGCATAGACAAAGATAAACACGTACAAAATAACAACAATGCAGAATTATAACATGTTCAAAAGATCAAAAGGTTCATGTTAAAAAATTAGATCGATTGGGGCAACAATTTATGAAGCGCTCTGACTCTCTTAAACGGAAATTTACCGTTTACCTGACTCATTACTAACAAATTGACTAACATCTTTTAACTTTTATATTTATCCTTTAAAATGACTTTCCACTACTGAAAACGTATGCTTCGCAGACGTTACGCACAGGGGGGGTAACATCCTGCGTGTTTGAGTCTGATATATGTTCTCTACATTATGATGTTATGGTTCAAAGTGAATCACTGTGGTATTTTGAATCAGGGTTTGGATAAACTTTCCCTCCCTTCAGACGAGTCAGCAGATGATGTCAGGTTATTTAAACATTTTGCTGTAAAGCCTTGAGTGAATGATGGCTCAGCAAGAGCTGAAAACTGGGGTGGTCTGGCCCTTTCACCTTGACTCTTCCTTTGTCTGGGTGCCCAGAGCTAAAGAATCGTTCTGTTAATCCAGCAGGGGAATTCCTTTAGTGCAGCAGACCTTTAGAGGCCTCTGTCTGTCTGGTTTTTGGCCCTCTGGACTTCAGGACAGTTTGAGGACATCATGCTTGCCTGTGTGTATGAATGAATATTTACAAGTAGACAGCATTTTTAAAAATGGGTGACACCAACAGTTAAAAAACTGCAGACTCCTCATCAGTTCTGCTGCTGAATGAAACACAAAGAGCATTCCTCAGTTGTGAATCAGAGGACAAAGGTCACAGACTCGGGTCCAAATTAACACCAAACCTTCTTTGATTCGGGGCTCTCTCCCATGTTTGCACACATACGAACAGACTCATAATGCACCTTCTCAATCCCTTGAAAAGAGACCTCCTGTCTATGTTGGTATTTTCATCTAATCTGTTCCAAACCCTGCTTATTCTCCCACTGTTAAGTTTGGGAATTTCCAAAAGAACCCACTGACTCTGCAGTACCACCCAGTATTTCTAATAACATTTAGGAAAAGAATGCAGAAGGCGCTGGCTTCAGATACATTACACCTTGTCAAGACTGAGGCTCTTCTTCTGCATCTTTGTCTTCGTGCACCTGGCTAAACTCCAGTGGGCTCGCCGGTGGCTTGTTTGGAAGGAGTGTGAAGTCATACCACAATAATATTTTTTTTTGGGTCATGTGTGATCAGGTTAACAGACTTCTCTGTGGAAAATAAACAACTGCTCCTTGGATTTCAAAATGCCATCAGGATGACTCAAGTTATAGCTGAGAAAATGTTCAAGAAATCATTTTGTGGCAGTTCAGTCAAACTCAGATATTCAATTCAAACAAATTATGCAACAATAATATTATTATCTATAAGTATATAAGTTAATATTTATTAAACAATGCCAAATTAAACTACCAATGCTTCTTCTGAGTGAAAAATAACAGAGATATGCAAATTCAGATAGATAGAACTTTTTGTTTAGTAATAAAACTTTTCACACAGATGTTTAAATAATAATGACAGAATTAAAAGAAACCCTGTTTTTTCCACTGGTATTGAACAGGTGTGGTGTCTCGTCTCTGAATAAAGAGATCTTTTTTGGAGAGAGAAGCCTTTCTTTAGTGGGGAAACATTGACATCTACAGGTAGAAAGCAACTAATGAGTTCAAGCCAGCAAAAAAGACCAGAGCAAAGTTAAATCACAGTGTAAAGTTCACAATTACTTTCAAACAATGTTTTATTATGTTAGAAAGTATTTTAAATACATTTTCTCTGATATGTATTATTGTTTGACTATTGTAAGTTTTCTTATCCTTGCCTTGGTGCAGCACAATGTCAAAGTTTACAGACATACATGTTGATTTGTATTTCATTTTCTGTCTCCTATTACATGCAGACACAAAGTACAGATGTATGAGAGCTTCAGAAGATCCCATCAGAAATACACATCAGTCTTTGAATCACTTTCTGCTCAAAGGGAACAAAAAGGAAAACAATGTATATCTTGTTTATTTGTCCCTTTGAACCACGAAATGCCACAAATGTTTTAAATGAACAGCTGGTAATCTGACAAGTGTCCTTTTTTAATAAAAGATTTGTATTTTGAGTAGTAACAACAGTAGTTTTATAACAGAGTCTCCGTAAATATAAAAGTTGCAGGACTTGGTTCAGGATTCTTGACTTTGGGACTCAATTTTCTTTACAATCTGGATTGTTTGATCATATTCATGGTATGTTTTCTGGAAGACATACCAGGATGACTTTGATTTTTTATAAGTTTGTAAGGAACAGACTTTCTTGTAGCTGCATTTTTTGTGACTTCAATACAGCCCGTGCATCTGATCTTATCCAGAGAATTTTATTTTTGTCTGTTGAGTTTTCCCTTCTCTTGATTTTTAACAGGGAAGGCACCAAAATATCTAAAAATGTCTACTCATAACAGACAATATAGCAAAGGACCAATTTGAAGTTGTGCCTCTGTGAACTTTGAATACAAAATGCTGTCTCAAATGTCATGTGTGTTCGTCTTTAATTTTATTTGAGAGTTCTTTACCAACAAAGACCATTTTTATCACTGCGTTGATTAACACACTGTCCCTTTAAATGAAGCCTGCTCCTAGTGCGCATGCGCTGTGTGTGTTTAGTTTTCTTTTACCAGAGGAACTGTCTCCGCTGTTGCTGGTTAGCAATGTCTCCACTGCCTCTTGTTGTCATGTTTTAAGACAGACGGGACTTTTACCCTTACTGGTGTTCAACGGAAACAACATCAAGCACAGCTGTGAAGTGAAACCTTCGCTTGAGGACGTTTAAATCGCTGCGAAGACAAACTGTTCTGTATCAACAACAGTTAAAGTGTTTGCTTAAATGCCCCCCGAGTAAGGCAAGAAATAGCCCTCCAGCTCCCACATCACACCACCACATCCATGTTGACTGCGGCAGGCTGCTCTCTGAATCCAGGGCTTCAAACGCCCCGACTTCTTTGTTCCCGTGCGTGCAAGATCCGGTGAAACCACAGCAGCTTGTTTTAACGACCACCGTATGCTCCCGTGTTCATCCCAGTTTGAGTCTGGAGGACTGTAAACGCATTAAAATGGCTGCGGAGATGGCATTTGCGAGAGAATGGTCTTAAATCAATGTAGTAAGTTTATATCACACAGCCGAGGCCAAGCTACTAATAAGCTATTTTGGCTAACAAATGATGGATTAGCTGTTTGGGAAGCTTTAATTGATGCTCGGATATTTAGGAAAGTCCTTCCAACAAGAGGTAGGGTGAAGGGAATTCCTCCCTCTCCAGATCTATGCATGCGGTTAACCACAAAGCTTTACTAAACACTTGGATATCACTGCATATTTTAGTCTTTAAACGCTTTGTAATCAAGCTTTGGTAAGCCTTAATTTAAATATGCCCAACTCTGGACGAATATGCAGGACTTCTTGATTTTAACGGAAATCTTCTGACGAGCTTGCTCTCAAAGTGGATCTCAAGGCCCCGGTCTTGTGCTCAGTTGGAGAGAAAAATTCAACAAGCAAAAAACTATGGATCTTGGGGGAAAATGTAAGACTAAATCCCCCTTTTCTGGACCCAAGCTAACTACTACCACCGATCGACGGGGCATCAACAGATACTTGGTGGTGTGTGTGTTGTTTTCTTTTGTACTCTTTACTCATGCCTCACCGGCGAAATCGTGTGACAAGAACTGTCTCTCGGGGAAATGTATCAATGGTTCCTGCGTATGTGACCGAGGATGGGTTGGAGATCTGTGCCAGCACTGCCAGGGGAGGTTCAAGTAAGTGGCTCTTGGATCATTGACTCCCATAATGCTTTCAGGATGCAGATGTACTGATGCTAAATTCCATCAGAGTAGGTCAGCATCCAGAGTGACCCTGTTCTCCATCCATCAGCTGTTTGAGAAATATGTAATAGGATGTCCTCTCAAAACAAAACTTTTTTCTTTTTCTTGCTTAACAGCTTGACCCCTTTTCAAAGTACTGTGAATACATTTTAATGCAGTTTTCCTGGTATTTTGTAATTTATAAGTCCATTTGACTGTAAAACATCATATTATGACGCAAGAGTGTAACAAAAGATGCATCAAGTGGTTCCTCTTTTCATTTGCACCTTTTTTAAATAGGTAAAGTTGCTCTCTGTTATTGTGGTAAGTTTCAGTGTCTGTATTCACAGCCAAAGAAAAACTTTAAATTCAGGTTAAATTCTTGAGATTGTAACTTTTTAACTTGTATTCTTTTAGAGAACAGGTACTCTACATGTCTGTATATGACTTGGCAGAAACAAGAGTTCACAAATTGTTAGTTATGCATGAATTGTTAATGAATAATACATGATCTTTTTTTGACTGTAACCTTATACCATAAAACACCTACATGTAAAACACGTCAGCTAAGAGCGGATTTGGTTACTTTTATCTCTTCGGTTTCTTTTTTGATCGTACATAAGTACAGAATAATTTTCTTCATGTGCTCAATAAATTACCTAGTATGCAGTTTCTATTATCTTCATTTCATTTTGCATAATGAGATATCTACACTAAGAAAAAGGGATCTTTATTCTACAAAATCACATGTGCCAGACCAGTGTAAGACTCTATTCACTGGCATATTGACTTCAAGTCTTTCGGTATTTGCTCAGATTCCCAAAGAAATCCCCAAACAAATAAATCATTTTACTTACATGACAAGTGAGCGTTCACAGTGGCTTCGAGAAAACATCTGTAATCCATTTGATTTTAGCATAAACCTTTCCACCCTGTGGTAATGCTATTATTAGCTTATTGTTCAATAGGAGAAATGTATATTAATTGTTACAGGCTTGCGTGTAAAACTCCAAAAGTAAAAATACAAATGCAAAGACAACACTAACAAGTAATAAACAATAACAGTATTTATTAAAGCTGAAGCTTCCAATGATCTTTCAGTATGTTTCTGTGGGTCTCAGTGGCACAGAGGTAACGTTACTCAGCGTGTGTCTGATGTGCAGGTTGTCATCAGGCATGTTGTTGTGAAATAAAATCCCATCAGCAAGAGAGAAAGCTCTTCAACCATGATGAGAAATTAAATTTAAACTCCTGGCCTGTTTGGAGCAGAGACAAAGAGATGTAACTGATGTTACTCTTCTACACAGCTGAGTGGAAATTCAGTCTCGACTGATTTTATTTTACTGTGTACATTGTGTTATAATGTAAAACACACAGATTTAAAGTTCACTGTTAAAAATGAGTCTTTTTTGGGACAATTTGCAAAACAAATTGTGAGTTCTGCCTCTTTAGTTTATAAAAGCTCGTCTGAACGGTGTAGTGTAAAAATGCAAAGTGTCCACTTGCATAATGTCTTCTATTGTTCTATTTATAGCTTCAGGTCAAGATGAAATGTTATCATTTGCAAACCATCAGATATTTATACAACTAGAAATTATAAAGTTAAAGAAATAAAAAAATAAATAAAAATAAATAGTAACACGGATCACCTTTTAGAGTTTGATATGTTTTTGTGATTCACTCAAATAAACTTTGTTGGTTAAATAAGTTCTGAGAAAGTAAAAAATACTGCTGCCAAGCAGTAAATGCATCACAATGCAAAGTGGATTTTGGTCATTTTTCTTTCCCTTTCTGTAACGTTCATTTGCATCCACGATGGCACTGAGGCTGACTATATATTTAACTGTCAGAACTTGAAGCCTGTGGAACCGATTTTGGCTGAAATATACACGACCGCGCATCCAAAACTAGTTCTCTTGATATCGGTTAATCTCCTGAGTCAATTTCTCATTCAGAAACAATAGATTCTTGATCTAATTAAACATTGCTTGCAGTGGTTTGCGATTGCTTTGTTTACGTACTTGTTCCTGCATTTTGTCACTTCTGGTTTTGCAGAAATGTCAGAATTGTGCAGCAATAATGTGCATATTTGTATATCCAGATATATGTGGGAAAGTGTCCATAGGGCACAAATGCAACATTTAGAATAGAATAGAACAATCCTTTATTGTCCCACGAGGACAAAACGCTACTTCATGCATCCAGGATGCAGCAGCATTTACTGATATGAAGTAGTAAAATGCATCAAAATCGCTGTCAGGGACACTTTAATGCCGTATAATTCTAATTTTAATAAAAAACGCTGCTTGTTGATTTTCATTTTGTGGCTTTAGAGCACTTCTAATTTAGCTCATCTTTATATTAGAAATAAAAAATATGCTGGTATGAGCTTGCAGAAGTCTGTGACACTAAATATTTAATATTATAACATAACATTTAATAAGCTAAAGTGAAGATAATATTGATTAATTTCACACAAAGTACACAGAGTTGTGTTGGACATTAAAGCAAAACAGCAGTTGCTTGATGTGAGTGTGTAAAACAGAGACCGCTCACATCACATCAGGGTAGAAATGTTTCATCTCAGGATAAAAGCAGCTTTGATTTGTAATGACCATTTTTCAAGGAGTAAAATACTCTGCTTTTCAGAACCGAGTCAACAGATCTGCTCAATGGTAGATTTAACGTTTACTTCTTCTTTTATTTACCTCTAGTCTGTGCATACCAGTCTTTTAAGAGTCATTTAAGTGGATGTTTTATTTCTTATTTTTATTTCCCAGACTGACAGAACCCTCAGGATACCTCACTGATGGGCCCATCAACTACAAGTACAAAACAAAGTGCACCTGGCTCATTGAAACCTAGTAAGTACTTAAAGAAGCCGGCTAACATAGAAGCCACATTGTTTAAGCTGTAGATTGTAATTCAAATATAATCCATCGGGTCACAATGGGCCAAAATTAGATTCAATTAGTCGAATCTTTTAGCATCCTGCTATAGTTTGAAGATTTTAACATGTTTTAATTCTCCTCCATGATATAGAAACCTTTGAGTTTTTTTTTTTTCTTGAATTTAGCCCGAATGCAGTTCTTCGGTTAAGGTTTAACCACTTCGCCACAGAATGTAGTTGGGATCACATGTACGTGTATGATGGAGACTCTGTGTATGCTCCTCTGGTTGCTGTTTTCAGGTACGTACCGTATCTTTTCAGCCAATATGCTACGTTTAAACTTTCTAGTACATCCCAAGTGTGATATATTGATGATGTCTTTGTTACTGTTATTTGTGACTGTTTGAGGTTTTGATTTTGTACATTTTTTGCCTACAGTGGCCTCATCGTGCCAGAGACACGAGGTAATGAGACGGTTCCTGAGGTGGAGGCAACGTCGGGCTATGCACTGCTACACTTTTTCAGTGATGCTGCCTATAATCTGACAGGATTTGATATATTCTACTCGTGAGTATCTTAGATTAATACTGGGACTTAATGGAAAAGAGAATCTGAACACTTTTTAAAGATATCCATAAATGGATGTCAGAATTTAGCATTTACAGTTTTTGTTTTTGCTGTTGGTAGATCATTTTTTCTGGTATTTGTAGCAACAAAATTATAATCAGTTCTTTTCTTACTGATTAAATCCTACATCCTCTGCTGCTGTTAATGACTTGGTCCAATAATGGCCTGATGAGTCATCTATAGAATACTAGAGTTCTTATCTGAAGCAGCTGAAATCCAACTTTTTGTTTTCAGGATCAACTCTTGTCCTAATAACTGCTCCGGTCATGGGAAGTGCACGCCAGGTAACTCGGTCGCCAGCAGAGTGTACTGTGAGTGTGACAAGTACTGGAAGGGTGAGGCCTGCGACATCCCTTACTGCACAAATAACTGCGGGAGCCCTGATCATGGCTACTGCGACCTCACTGGGGAGAAGCTATGTGTCTGCAATGACAGCTGGCAAGGTAAGAGTCAACTTTTTTTTATTTAGTTTCATAGTTTAATGATTGGAGAAGTTTCTATTGCTGTATTTAACAGAGATTACATCTAAATAATTCAATTTGAAATGACCCTTTTCAGCAGAATTGACTAATAAAATCATGCACTCGTATCATCCCAGTGAAACTTTTCAGTGAGTGGGAAATATTAGTCAGCAGTTTTTAGAAGTTTTTGAAGTATTTGTGAAGTTGGTGGGATGGTTACACATAAAAACAAGTACGTAAATGCGAAAAGTCAGTGAGTTTGACAAGAACCACATTTGCATTGCTTGTTTGTTGCCAGGTCATGGCATTGTGGGAGGTTTCTGGTCCAAGAATACAAACTGTTGAATCACTCATGGCCCTTTTAAGGGGGTGTTCAAAGATTCACTAATGTCTGATACAAAAGTCACTGCAGCTTTATATGGCTGAAAAAGGGATGCAGATTGTGAGTAATGTCAGAATCATAGACTGTATATTGATGTAAAGCAGAAGTTGAAACGGAAACAAAATGAAGGGCCTGTTTGTGGCTGGCCACTGTGTCTTGCTGCTGTATTTTGAAAATAAAAATTTCCTGAAGTGCTTATTTGTGATTAGTTATGTCATGATTAAAAGAATTCCATGATTTTTTTGTGGTTGAGTAAGCAGGACGTTTAGCCCACTTTCAGTGTCTTATACGTAGGCACTGGCTCCAAAAACATGATGGTGTCCATAAATGCGAAATTGTAGCTTCACATTTAAATGATGGAAGAAGGTGGAGATGTCTGGTGGATATGTGTTACTAGTCAGAACAGACTTGCTGACTGATCAGGGTAACCCCTCCTTTCCATCGGATGCATCAGCGAAGGGTAACGTAAATGAAGTGTAATACGCAGCTGATAGCTGCCATTAAAATCAGTGGGACTGTTTCCACCAGGCGCGAAGCAACGCAAATTGGACACGTCTCGGAAACGTAGGCCTCTATGCAGTAGTTCTATTTTTTAAGCGCTACGCTTTTAAAATGCATCAAGCTCAGCAGTTTAGTTTGGACCAAACAGGAAATCAGGTGTTCGTAACTGTGATGGGTTTGAAGTCCGTAGGTGGTGTGAAAATAACCACATACCTTCTGGATACATGTTGTCATCTTTCTCCCTGCTTGTTGTTGTGTGTACTGACGAAATCACTCGTGATTTTGCAATTCTCATGTGATTTTGTGATCTCCCGGGACCAACTGGATGAAACACATTCGTGAGAGAAACGCGTCTGAAACCATAGTCATGTCTGACACGCTCCTGGTGGAAGCGACGCAGCTGATTTCATGAGCAAAATGCTACACACCACTATGCGTCCAGCAGAAAGATAAGATAAGATAAGATAAGATAAGATAAGATAAGATAAGATAAGATAAGATAAGATAAGATAAGATAAGATA